>JASPKP010004734.1:0-5000 GCA_030674155.1 Stramonita haemastoma | reverse complement strand
CTTCTAAATAGCTGGTAAATGGCGAAATGACGACCTAAAAATGAACAGCAACCTGTTGTCGTCTTTAATCCGTGAAGCTGTTAAATTTTTTGGTAGGGTCTTGTGTGCTGAAGGTTATTATTTTTTGTGTGTGTCTCAAGAAATTTTATGTTGAAAATAAAGTCCGATTTATCTCACAATTTTAGTGAAATTTTATGTATGAAACTTGGTGTTTATTTTCATCCTATTCAGGGTTATTTTATTATATTTTAAGCATATGTTCTTTATCAATTTATTGTCGTCTTTCCATGGCAGCTTAAATCTTAAAAGCCACAGAAATATCGAATATTCTTGTGAATGCGATTGACACTTCTGAATTCTGAAAAGTGTCCCACTGTAAAGTACCACCGAGGGTGAAGCTTGAATCTCTGCCAGGACCTCCAACAAAGGCTCATCTAGAAACCCAAACTCGAATCAGGTCAAACCTAAGGAATTTTCCTTACTCAAAAATGCCTAAAATGTTGTTATTGAAACAGAATAATTATTTTCTACATTTTTAAACTAAATCTTTGATAAATCGTTTTTAATTTAGGCAGAGGTTGTAAATATATACCTGTACTTGTTTTCTTCCACTGCTATTTTTATCAATAAATTTAGAAAATCCAGATTAATAAAAAAAATCTTTTGACAAATGGGAAAAGAGCAGCAAGTAGTGGAATTAGAAGATATTTGATATACTTCCCTTCCAAACTTTTCAGTCATCGGAAAGATTAAAAAGAGCTTCACGGGTGCATGCCTACAGTGGCCAACATGACGAAGTTGAAGAACTTTATTACCTGTACAGTTCCGTTACGTCCTGCCGGAAGTCGGTGCCCATCTTTTTTGTGTGACGTATTCTCTGTAGGGCAAAGGTCAGCTTCTTACTCGCTGGTCTCCAAGATAAATCTCTCGCCACGCGGAGCGTGAAGGATTTGCACAACCCGTTTTTTGTTACAGGGGAGAAAGAAGAATGGAAGCCATTGTTTGTGGCTAGGGGCAAGAGGAAACAACTGTACATCTGATCGCGCGCGCTGTTAAGGCATGTGAAGGCTAGGTCTCCCTAGGTGAACACAATAAAGAATAATGTGTTTTCAGGAAGGCCAGGGTGAGGGTGGGGGTTGGATAGGCTAGATCATTATCCCATTGAATTATGAGGGTTGTTGTGCACCAACAATGCGTGGTAAATCCTATGGGCATACTGAAAACTTTTTTTTTCAGTCTTAAAGGACACTAAACACATTTTACCAATCAAGGAAGGCAGGGGTTGGGAGTGGGGGGGGGGGGGGGGGGGGAGGCATTGAAAGAGAAGAATGATTATGTAGAAATTATCACCTGAAGGAATTAGATGACGAGTTCCACTATATTTTCAAAAAAATTTAATATCTATGCTTTATTAGAAGTAGGGGGGGGGGGGGGAGTTCGTATAAAAAAAAACGTATGATCATTATCAATATTTCTTCTTCTTCTCTCTTCTTCTTTTGTTTTTTGTTTTTGTTGTTGTTGTTATAAATAGCCCAGTGTCATAAAGTGCCATGCATTGTTTTAGTAAAGGTAAAGGAAAAGGTGTCCCATAGCGTTTGTGGTCATTGGGGAGCAAGGCATCAGAGACCTCAGCTTCTCCAGGGGCCAGGATTACGGGCGGCGCCCATCTCCTCTCCTTCGCTGCTTAACCTTACCTTTACTCTAAAGAGGGCAGGTACCTATTTACAGCTTGGTGAACTGGGGGACTGTATTGAAGCCAAGGCGCACAACGGCCACCCATCCAATTGGTAACCACGTTCGATATTGTTTTAGTACTACTTAATAAAATAAAAATAAACCATTGAATTTGGCAAACTTTATAGTTATCGTATCAAGTTGATTCAAATAAAAATGAAAAAGAGTTTGGGTTGTCAAAACCGGGTTTTCTATACTGCATATTGATATGTTGTCCTTTACAATCATCAGGTTGTGCAGACGTGCGTGCGTGTGTGCATGCGTGCGTGCGCGAGCGTGCGTGAGTGAGTGTTTGTGTGCGTGCGTGCGTGCACGCGCGCGCGCGCGCGCGCGCGCGTGCGTGCGTGTGTGTATGTTGTGGCTTCTTCTTTGGAGCTTTTTTTTCTGTATTTGGTTATTTTCAAAGAAAAAAAAATGATTGCGATATTAATTGCTGATCATGACTTCGATGGTTTGTGATTACTGTTCCATGTGCCCACACACGGTTTCTTTCTTTTCTTTTTTTGTCTTCTTCTTCTTCTTCTTCTTCTTCTTCTTCTTCTTCTTCTTCTTCTTCTTCTTCTTCTTCTTCTTCTCCTCCTCCTCCTCCTCCTCCTCCTCCGCCTTCCCATTCTCCTTCTTTGTCGTCGTCGTCGTCGAACACTCACCAACAACTATTGTCTTTCCTATGAACGAAAATGCATTGCGCTACCGTTATGCACCTGACAAGTCAGGCCCAGAGCATCCGACTTCGGTGTGGAAGGGAACGTTATCTTTTTAGTCTTTGTGGGGGGGGGGGGGGGGGGGTGAAGGCAGGAGAACGGACCAAGAAGGCAGAAAAGTCAGGACCAGCGCATCCGACTTCAGGTGTTGGAGGAAATATGCTTGAAGTCTTTCTGGGAAAAAGAAAAAGATAGGAGAATGGGTCAAGAAAGGCAAAAAGTTGACAATAAGGAGGTGACATGAATAAAAAGAACAAGAGGCGAAGGAACAAAGAGAGGGGTAAAAATGAATAGAGGGAGGATTTCGAGCACAAAACTTCAGCAGAACAAAGAGAGGATAAAAAAAAAGAGGGAATATCTAGCCCAAAACTTCAGCAGAACAAAGAGAGGATAAAAGGATCAGCAAAACTAAAAAGAGAAAAAAGAGGAATTTCTAGCCCAAAACTTCAGCAGAACAAAGAAAGGGATAATAAAAAAAAAAAAAGGGAATTTCTAGCCCAAAACTTCAGCAGAACAAAGAGAGGGATAAAAAAAAAGGAATTTCTAGCACAAAACTTCCAGAAGGTGGGGATGGTATTGATACTGATAGTCCCCCGGGATCTCAACGGGGAGACAATATGATGTGATACAAAACTATACAATTCAGTGAGTGCACAGGATATTTTTCTCTGGACATCTTGAAGAAACCTTTATGGCGCTGCACTGATTTTTTTTAAAAATCCAGGTCAAGCTGAACCTGTTGGAGCCCATCCCTCTCCAGATAGCAGATGGCATGCGGGGGCATCGTCCATGTTACCTGCCATACCTACCATATCTGCCATACCTACCATATCTGCCATACCTGCCTTACCGACCATATCTGCAATACCTGCCATATCTGCCATACCTCCATATCTTCCTGCCATAATTATGTGCCATATCTGCCATACCTGGCCCTACTATTCCACAAAAGGTGCATGGGATCGTAATATGTGTACAAGATGCTCTGTACGCATTGACAAATGGAAGCTTGTTCAAAGTCTCGTTTTTATTTTATTCTTTTATATCGAGGATAATGGAACAAGCACTCTTGTGCTTTTTACGTCCAGTCCCCGTGTGTATGCAATTTTGTAAATGTCATCTGTTCCCACCGGCACACGATGGCCTACTCTTACGAAAAGCGGAACAGGATTTTACGTGTGCATTAGATATTCTGCGTGCGTTCACACACGGGGCCTCGGTTTATAGTCTCACTTTCCACGTGGGGGATGCCGGATGCCTGTCCATATATATATAGCACCCCCACCTTCTGGAAATTCTGTGTCAGGAATTCCCTCTTTTCTATCCATCTCTTCGCTTTGACACTACAGGCGCTTAACGGCAGTGGGATGGGGAGAAGAAGAACAAAAACCAAAAAAACCAACCCCAAACACAAGATTTATGCCAACATTGTCTTTCGTGATTTGCCTGATAAAAATACTCATTGCAGGAAGAAATCTGTGGACACATGGAGACAAGGAAGGAGACGGGGGGGGGGGGGGGGGGGGGGGGTGGGGGGAGGAGGGGGGAGGGTGGGGGAGGGGCGGGGGTCGGCAAGAGAAAGTGAGAGTGGGACAGGAGACAATTGGAGAGACAGACAGTGGGGGTCGGGAGAGACAGGTGGGGGGAGGGAGAGTCAGGTAGGGGGAGGGGGGGGGGGAGAACAAAGCCCAGCTGAAACGTCAGCAGACATGTCAGGGAGATGGCCCTTTTCCTGTGTGTGAGGTGAGGAAACAATTAACAGTCATTACCGCTTCTTTATGGGCTGCCTCTGACAGTCCAGGAACTGACTGATCCCCAATTGTCTTTTTTGTTTTTTCTCTGTTCTCTGTCTGTATGTTTGTCTGTCTCTGTTTCTCACTCTCTGTCTGTTTTTCATTCTCTGTCTGTCCGTCTATCTGTCTGCCTGTCTCTGGCTGTCTGTCTGTCTGTTTTTCTCCTCCGTTTGTCTGTCTGCCCCTTTCTCTGTCTCTCTTACTCTGTATCTCTCTGTATCTCTCTGTATCTAACCTAACCTAACCTCTCTGTATCTCTCTCTCTCTCTCCTCCTCTCTCTCTCTCTCTCTCTCTCTCTCTCTCTCTCTCTCTCTCTCTCTCTCTCTCTCTCTCTTCTCTCTCTCTCTCTCTCTCTCTCTTCTCTTCTAGTGTGTGTGTGTGTGTGTGTGTGTGTGTGTGTGTGTGTGTGTGTGTGTGTGTGTGTGTGTGTGTGTGTGTGTGTGTGTGTGTGTGACCTACGTGTAGGAGTGAGTTTTACGTGTATTATTATCATACTATTATCACTATTGTTGATATCATTCTTATTGTCATCATTATAATCATTGTATTATCTTTAGTTCCTTCTGAGTTCATTTTGTTGTTATGAGTTGTAACAATGTTGTAGCTAAGTATTTTTGGGTGGACTTTTCTTGGTTGCTAAGTTGTTTATTTCATTATGTTTCTTTGGTTGCTCTTTATCTATTAACGCTTCTCTTTTCTTTTATAATCAAAATCATTTTATTGTGGCTTCTGATTTTCGTCTTCTGAAAGCGTGCATTTTTATTATCTTAT
>JASPKP010004733.1:0-17107 GCA_030674155.1 Stramonita haemastoma | reverse complement strand
ATTGTTCTTAATCAGCGGATATGCGACAATTTAATTTCTAGCTTTAACCATGCCACTCTTCCAAAGCATGCCCCCCTGCCCCCCTTCACATGGCTAAAAGAAAACCTGAGGCACCTGGTGGTTCCAGTCCCACAGCCCCTAACAGTAAGGGAGTCCTGATATTTATTTAAAGGGAAAAACGCTTTGGTTGCACAAAAAAATTATATCAGCAATTTTCTAACCTGGATTTTGCCGAAATGTTAAGCATCTCGACTCCATTTGACGCAGGTACATACACGAACGTTGGCAGCATAGTAGTAGTGATGCTTGTCCCCATTCAGTCAGGCTCCTCCTGTCTCGGAGGACAATGGCTGTGTCTTCTCTCTGCTTCAGTCGTGCTGGGGGCTATGTCTGGAGCTGCTCACAAGTCCAACCCGTGCATGGCAGCCTCTGGTGCAGTTGTAGCAGACAGCATTGGATGGTGAGTTGACGGCCTGGTTTAGCAGTCCCTTCTACTTTGGATTGCACTGGAACTGTTGTGGCTCATATGGTACCTGGTTGAATAAAACTTGAAGTAAGAGAAAAATATCTAACATTAGCAGTACATGATTTATCTATTAAAGAAAACAATGTTGACCAGCTGCAATGGTGCAGTGGCTAACACGAGTTCAAATTTCATGAACAGCATGTTTTTTAATCGTTAAAAAAACTTTACCCTGCTCCTACCTAGAGAAAATCCTACAGGCTTAAGGCGAAGACTGGGACCACACACTAGAGCATGAACCCCTTTACAGATGCAACACTCAGAGATGTTCAAACTACACCAACACTGCACAAACACCTAAATGGTGGCCGAAAAGTGGTCGCATACACAAAAAATTCCCCATTGAAGAACCTCAGAGCTCTAGCTGAGGAATGACAAAAACACAGACGGGAACAACGGAAGACGGCAACAACAACAAAATTGACAGACAAAAGTATCAGATCAGAAAGTTCAGAAAAATAGAAAAGAAAATATAAATACCTTCTCTAGTTTTCAGGAGAGGCAGGTCAGGATGCCTGCCCTCACACACCTCAGGTCACTGGCACTTGATTCCAGACCCAGAGCCCCTGAAAGCAATAAGTCATCATCAGTAGACTGAAAATTCTAGTTTTATTGGCTCCGATATGATGATTATTTAATTTCATCTGACAGATTTCACCATGCTTCATCAATAAAGTTAATTTTGAGTCCTGCTGGTTTATGGAGCTAAATATAAAAAACTACCATAGAACAACTCAATCAAATACATTATATCAATATTTTTAAAACTATTTTTCAAACAAGGAGGCTTTACTGTCAACAGTCAGGATACTCTCCATTCCAGAGTTAGAAGCTGCCATGTCTACAGCAACAAACTGCAAGATCTTTATACCCAGAAATCTAAATAACTCGTTTTCTAAAAGAACGCGAGCTTGATTTTCCCATAAACATAATAGACTGATCAAAAAGAAAATTTTACCTGTAAAAAAATGATACAGAAATAAAATCAGATAGAAAGAAAATTCTCATCCCCCCCAAAAAAAAAAATCAGAAAAGACACCTAAACATGTATGATATAAGAAAATAACTCTAGCAGCAAAGTACTTACAGACAGATGCCAGGATCTCATGCAGCAGATGACTCCAAGGTGATGATCAGCAGAACCTGGCCCCACATTTGAAGTCTTCAGGATGATCCACATAATGACTCACCACCAGGTTAGGACCCATGTTTAGTAAAGGATGGGAAGGACAAGGAAACGCCATAGGAATGGAAAAGAAATCACCAGCTCACAATACCTCATGAAATCCATCTCAAAGCCGCCGGTATTTTCAGACATAAGGAAACCTGTCAGAAATGGACGGGAATGACCAAGTTGCGATATTTCATGGAAACCGTCTCAAAGTCATTTAGGTGGTGACATTATCAGACAAAGGGACCTATCAGAAATGGAAGGGGATAGTAACCAAGACACAATACCTCAGGAAAACCTCTCAAAGCCGCTGGTATTTTCAGACATAAGCAAACCTTTCAGAAATGGACGGGAATGACCACGTTGCAATACTTCATGAAAACCGTCTCAAACCCGTTGTAGGTGGTGACATTATCAGACATAAGAAAAACTTATCGTAAACGGAATGGAATAACCAGGACACAATACCTCACGAAAACCCTCTCTTAGCTGCTGGTATTTTCAGATATAAGGAAACCTCAGAAATGGAGGGGAATAGCCGAGTCACAAAACATCACGATGTTAGTCTCCAAGTCATTGTAGGGGGTGGTGGTGTTTTCGGATCAGAAGATAGATCACTTGTTACCCACATTGCTCTCAGATTTCTTGCACTTTATGTCCTGCGCCATTTTATATCGTTTTATTTTTGGTTTTTCTTTTATGTTATTTTATTGATTTTGCTTTATTTTTTGTTTTGATTTCTTTTAGTCTAGACTATGCCTTACGTTTAAGTCATTTATTATTTTTTGTGTATTTTATTTCAAGTTTAGACTAAACCCTACTGTTTTGTTTTATCTCTGAATATTTATCTGATTTTATTTTTGTTGGATTTTTTTTTAGGTTTATGATTTTATTTCAACTCATTTTGAAACTAATTTTAGTATAGTTGATATTTTATTTGAGCAAGAAAAACTGGTTGCAATCGAAGGCACCAAGTGATCATTTGGGGACAGCTGACAGGGAGGCTTTTACAAAGACAAAACACAGCTGGACACAAAGAAACTATACAGAGACACAAAGACAAACCACAGCCAGACACAAAGAAATCAAAGCCAGACACACAGACTAGATGCTGGACACAAAGACAAACTATACACAGACACAAAGACTCAATACCTGAACACAAAGACTGGAATATTGACACACAAACACTGAAGCCTGGACACAAGACTGGAACCAAAGCTAGACTCAAAAGACTGAAACCAAAGTTGGACACAAACACTGGATTCAAAGCTAGAATCAAAAGACTGGAACCAAAGCCGGACACAGAACTTTCAAGGGGCAAAATCTGACTAGAGCAAAGGGGAAAAAATATACAAGTAAATATTCGAATCAGCTGAGCAAGGAAGCAGCTAACTGCCTGACAACTGGCAAGCTTTGCATTCATGATAACCTCAATGATGAACGCCTAGCTAAACTGCTGCAAACTGGAGTCCACAAAGAAAAACTGAAGGATTGGGGATAACACAATATTTCTACTCTGAAGATGAAGGATTGACCCCAAGAAAGCAAAACTGTTGAAAAAAAATTCTGAAATTTTATTTTTGTTATACTTTCCCCACCCTGTACTACCAAACATGGGCTTAACAAGGCAAGATCATCGTGAATCATGAAGTATAGAGTCCAGTTGTTTGTAGGTCGAAGGTCGCTGCAAAGTTTCTGAAAATACCGACAAAACAAACGCGTGTGATAAGTAGTGTCGAGCGTAAAATTGAAGGAGTCTTCATTCCTGACATACCTTTAGCATCAGCTTTACTCTCAATAAAAGGGGAAATATACAGTAAGGCACTTTAAAAAATCCGGTCATATATACAAACTTCTCACTCAGAGATTTCTTATAATCTCAGTGATATTCCTCAGCGAGGCAGAGTACATATTCTTCAGTACCCTCGGAAGGTTAAGCTATGGAACAGCCAACAACAACAACAACAACAGATGGCATACTGGTGTTACCTTTTTG
The DNA here is from genome assembly GCA_030674155.1 of Stramonita haemastoma. Taxonomy (NCBI): domain Eukaryota; kingdom Metazoa; phylum Mollusca; class Gastropoda; order Neogastropoda; family Muricidae; genus Stramonita; species Stramonita haemastoma. The sequence continues at coordinate 13,414 of JASPKP010004733.1, read as the reverse complement.
GGTGCTTCCACTTGCTCGTGCCGCGTCCTCAGGCAGTGAAGTACCTAGGACGGGAACAGTCTTGATGACGGAAGGATTCTGCTTCTTCTTCTTCTTTTTCGACCGCTCAGACAGCAGCTAGTGTCTGTCCTATGAGCAGAACAGTGTTGGGCTTGCCGTAAAGCTCCTGACAAGTCAGGCCCAGCGCTTTCGACTTCCGCGTGGCGATGACAGAATGAGTCTACAAAGAGAAAAGCAAGATATTTTGAACTCAAATGCCTGCATACACACACACAGAGACACAGACACAGACACAGACAGACAGACAGACAGACAGACAGACAGACAGACAGACAGACAGACAGACACACACACACACACACACACACACACACACACACACACACACACACACACACACACACACACACACACTGAGAGAGGGGAGAGAGAGAGAGAGAGAGAGAGAGAGAGAGAGAGAGAGAGAGAGAGAGAGAGAGAGAGAGAGAGAGAGAGAGAGAGAGAGAGAGAGAGTATAATGTTTTGTATTCTGTACCTTTTAGAAAACGCACAATTGTTATGGATGTGTAAGCCAGTATGTCAAAGCGCTTTCATCGCTTTAACTGCTGACCTTTTCTTCGGTCCAGGCCAACTACTACTGCTTCTGCAATTACTACTATTATTTCTTCTACTAAGAAGAAGAAGAAGAATCGTGGTAATAATAATGCACCTTAATTACTCTATGTTTCTCGATATTAACTTCCCTGCTTCATTTGATGTCTTGCCTACCTTTATATAAAGATATGTATTCAATACAATAAACTGCAGGTGACATTTTGTTCATTAAAGGGCCTACAGGTACAAGTAACAAAGTTTTAATACCTAAGGTGATGCATTTCTAATTGTAATTATTCAGAAATCATTGGTACCCAGCTTTAATCTTGACAGTACTTGACAAATCAGAGGGACATATCTTTCATAACTTATATTCATGCTTGCTGGTGCTTATTTTCATCTATGTATACAGGGATGCAAAATATCAAAAATGCACCATAAAGGTGTGAAAGTTTTCTTTTTTGGGGGGTAAGTTATGGAAAATAACATTCAACATAAATCTAAGACTTCACAGTGGTACCACGAAAAACAAAAGCAGGAAAGAAGAAAATATTGTTGTGCACTTACCTCTGTGAGATCTTGATACGTGTATCAGTCACGTCAGAGACAGGGCCAGAAAACTAAGATGACCCTCATGACTTTTGACATCTATGCTAAGACTTTTAGGGAATCAGGGCGAGATGGAAGAGACCCGGAAGGTCGAGCAAATGCTTGAACAAAGTCTCAGGGCTGGATGTGTCCTTTCCCCTTCAGCACTGTGTGCAAGGGTTTTGCTGGCTGTGCCAGTTTAGGACACCAAAGCCAATGTCGACGCCTAGTCTACCAATCTGTGTGATCACACAGTAAGGTTCAAAGGCTCCTGATGATGTTCTGAAATCCGTGATCATTGAGCCTTACATAAAACTCCAGGGACGAATGATTTGAGCTTTGGAAATGCAAAGACTGAGGTACATTTGTGGACAGTATGCACACCGGCATTGACAGGTTGTACTCAGTACAAGTATACCTGTGAAGTACGCATGGTAGCGGTTTTATGGCAGGGGCTTTGCATTCCTTACCTTTCACATGCTGCTGCATGTCGAATATCAGATGTCCACAGAGACCCCAGTCCTTACTGCTCTCACTGCATTTGATCTCTGAATTGTTTCAGCCTAGTGGGAGCTGATCCTAGATCCCTGGGCAACAATGCTAGGCTCTGCATCGGATTTGCTCTTCAGGGGCATGTCTTTCAGGAATGTGCCCTTCAGGGGCTTATTCTTCAGGAGTTTGCTCTTCAGGGGTTTTGTCTTTCAGGAGTGTGCCCTTCAGGGGTTTGTCTTTCAGGAGTGTGCCCTTCAGGGGTTTGTCTTTCAGGAGTGTGCCCTTCAGGGGTTTGTCTTTCAGGACTGTGACCTTCAGGGGCTGGTATTCTAGGAGTGTGCCCTTCAGGGGCTTGTCTCTCAGGATTTTGTCCTTCAGGGGCCTGTATTGCATTACGAGTCTGCCCTTCAGGGGCTTGTTTTGCATGGTTTTTTTTTTTACCCTTCAGGGGCTTGCTTTGCATGCATGATTTTGCCCTTCAGGGGCCTGTTTTGCATGTTTCTGCCCTTCAGGGGCCTGTCTTGCATGCAGGGTTTTTCCCTTCAGGGGCCTGTTTTGCATGTTTCTGCCCTTCAGGGGCCTGTTTTGCATGCAGGGTTTTGCCCTTCAGGGGCCTGTTTTGCATGTTTCTGCCCTTCAGGGGCTTTTCTTGCATGCAGGATGCTGTCTTTTAGAGGCTGTTTTTTCCAAGAGTTTGCCATTTAAGGACTTTTCTAGGACTTTAACTTCAGGGACTTCTACCGAGTATACTGTCCCTTCAGAAGGTCGACCCTTCAGGGTTGTGTTAAGCATTGCTCCATGTCTCCGGTTATTACCCGTCCTCCCTTTCGTCTTACATAAGTCAAGTCAAGTCATGTGGGTGAGGACAAGTCCACTGGGCCCTGTGCTCCAGAATTGTGCTGCTGGTGTCTTCACAGCCTGCAGGGGACAGGTCCAGGAGGAGTGGGGAAGACCTGGTGGAAAACAACACGAGCAACTGGCTACTACAGATCTATAGCACAATACCCATGGCAAAACTGTGAGCAGTTGCTGAAAGGTCTTTTTTTAGTTATGGGTTTTCATTATTTATATTTGTTCCATGATCCTGTCTTTTCATCATCTCTTTTGGCAGATCCTTTAGAAATAATTATGAAAAAAAAGTCTTCTGGCGTGCGTGCAAGATGTCCTACCAAAAGGTCTTTTGACATGTGTTCAACATGTTCTGCACACGTTCGCACACAGAACCTGGGTTCAGAGTCTTGTCTGTAGAACTTACAGGGTATGAAGTTCGAACAATATTTTTTTGTTGCATCTTCTGTGACGTTTCAGTCCTACTGTTCCTGCCCTGCTAATTTCAATCTTTCCGCCACAGCCATGCAAAGAAATATGTGGCATTTTCAGGGTTAAAAGTCCATAGGGAGACCATCAATGTCAGGCCGGCGTGCGGCCACCAGCCAGAGGGGCAAGAAAAAAAATCACTGTTGCCAGGGAAAATTTTGATACTAGTCTATGGCAAATTTCATGGTCAATACATTGTGGATGCTTTTGAAGTTGGTCTTACCATTAAAAAAATCTACTGAAGGGAAATACATTAACATGTATTATAGATGCCCCTCCCACAGTCGAAACCAATTTTTAGTGAAAAAATATTTTCATCTATACATTTCCTAGTACTATAGCTCTTGAAAATTGAGTTTAATTCTATTTCCAGTCTCAGCATATTTATCAGCGTGAAATTTGGTCTTCTCTCCCAGGAGGGAGAGAGTGCGTTGCCACAAAAAGCAGTGCCATTCATTAAAAAATAAAAAGGTCCTGCTTTTAAGTGTATTTGCTTCCCATTAGAATGCCTTTTTCTACAGAATTTTGATAGAGAACACTTTCTTGGTGTCATTGGTTCTTTTACTTGCTCTGAATGCGTGTTGCATGCAAGACCTTGTTCATATTTGATCCGAAAGACGTGCACACAGATCACCACTCACAGTCTAGTGGATGGGGTAAATTTTCGGGCAAAAACGGGGATAAAACGCAAGAACACTGATCCCCCTAATTACCAGTAATGGACAACAATGACATCATTGATAGAAGCAATAATATAAGATTCAAATCCTCCAGTCTTTAACACATGAATAATGACACGCAACTTTATTGTATTAAAATATCGATTATTTATTTATTTACTTATTGTCCATATTTTTCTCTCAAGAAAAGGCCAAGCACAACTCAAAATGTCGAGTCAAGCAATCTAAACTGCGTTGACAACAAATGTTTAATATCAGCAAGTGTGGATAGACTTTAAAATGACTACAACAACAACACGTTAAAACTCGCTCCGCCTTTGGGAAGAATTGGCCGTTCTGTGCCGGTAGGAACGGATGATATTTTTTTTAGAACCGCACGCCCATAGGTGTTGTGTTTAGACATCATTCTTGAACTCGGAATGCGGCTACCTTAACGGTGGGTAAAAACGGTCGCTTACACAAAATCTCAACTTCAGTGAACCTTGGAGCACTAGCCGGAGAAGGAAAACAATGATAGATGTTAAAATTCACAAACATTTAGACAACAGGTAAAAAAAACATTATTCCATTTATCCATATTGTCAGTTCTGTTGTGAAAACATCAAAACTGCCCTGCAAAAACTTTCAGCAAGAAATTTTATTTATTTTATTTTATTTTATCTTATTTTATTTTATTTTATTTTATGTCACAGCTGATTTCTCTGCGTAAAAGTCGAGAGATAAAAGTCGGGCTGCTCTCCCCGAGGACACCTGTGTGCATACTGTTTTTTTTTTTTTTTTTTTAATTTTGTCATCCGCTCCTACCGGCACACGATGGCCTGCTCTTCCGAAAGGCGGAACGTGGTTTTAACGTGTGCCCAAGATGTTCTGCGTGCGTTCACACACGGGGCCTCTGTTTTTAGTCTAATCCGAATGACCTTGACATTCAGTTCGATGCATGAATATGTCTTAAAACACAAGATGTCTATTTGCACCTGTGGGTTAAGGATGCCTGCCTGCCATTAAATATAAAAATCGTGTATCAAAAAATATCTTTTTTTCCATTTCCCAATTCTACAGCTCTCTATTTGACAATATTGACAAACCGGCTGTAAGAAGGAGGAGAGCATCTGAATATCTTTCCCATTATAATAGGAGTAAGGGTTTACGCTTTCTCTAGGGAAAGGGGTTGAGGGGGTAGGAGTTAAGATCTTAAACTCACACTAAAAACTTTCCCATACATCCTGCTTTAACTTTATGACCAAAAACTATTTTAACTAGAAAGTCTGGCTGTGTGCCTGTGCGTGTGTGTATGTGTGTGTGTTTGAAGGATGCCTATTGGCGACAGTGCCAACACATTTTGGTTCATGACAACTGTGCCCTCCAATTTGCAACACCACAGAATAGGCCTGGTGGGTTTATGACACAACTAGACCACATCAGACTCTTAGTTAAGTGAATATTTGTGAAGACACCAGATCACTCCTTGCCTTCAAGAGCAACATTTCTTGGCGGCAGTTGTCAAGACATCTACAAAAGCAGGTTCCCCCCCCCCAAGTTCTAACACAAATATCAATCGATACTAGGGCCTTGTTACTAAGTAGCTACTTCTAACTAAAAAGTTACTTACCAGTACTGCTCTCCTTCATAGTCTTTATAAAAAAAAAGACAACAGCCCAAACGTGATGTTGATGTTCAAATTCCCACACATCTTCTCGAAATACGCCATATTCTTGGTATGCATAAAATTTAACAATTTTACGATCCAGGTTCGATTCCAGTTCAAGAAGATTTTTCACCTGGAGTTAACATCAGTGCTGACTCCACTCTCCCCAAAAGTCCTTCGGATGAAACTATGATAATAATACAAAGAAAACAAAAAGTAAAAAAAAAAATATCACTGTAATTTAAGGAAGAGTAGGAGAAGGCGCGCACGCTAGTGCGTGCGTGCGTGTGTGCACGCGTGCGTGCGTGTGTGCGTGCCTGTGTATGTGATTATTCTTTTTATATCGCGGATAATTGAATAAGCACTATTGTGCTTTTATACATCAAGTCCCTGTGTGTATGCTGTTTGTAAATGGCATCTGTTCTCACCGGCACACGATGGCCTACTATTATGGAAAGTGGAACAGGATTTAACGTGTGTGCAAGATGTTCTGCGGGCGTTCACACACAGGGCCTCGGTTTACAGTCTCATCCGAAAAAACTTTTGGGGAGAATGGAGTCAGGACTGATGTTAACTCCAGGAGAAAAATCTCCTCGACCAGAAACGAACCCAAGTCGTTAAATTGCCAGCGTAATGTTCTGACCACTAGGCTTGAGAGAGACAGAGACAGAGAAAGAAGAAGAGAGAGTAGGTGAGTATATGTGTGTGTGTGCGTGTGTGTGAGTACGTGTGTGTGACTCACGTACGCATGTGTGAGTACGTGTACATCGACACATGCAGAAAATCAAATATGCAAGTTAAAGATCACATAATGATGGCAATACCAGATGTCCGAATGCGTCGACCTAAATGAGGGGGGGGGGGGGGGGGGGAGAAGAAGGGCTGCATACACAAAAAATCTGACCATTTGTGAACTTCGGATCTGTAGTTGAGGGACGAAACAAAAATTGAAAAAAAAAGTTAACCTGGGTGGGGGTGGGGGGGGGGGGGGGAGGGGCTTGTATGTCAACAGGCCTTCATGACCAGTGGTATGTAAGGAAATCTTATCACATTTGTGCCTGCCCCCCCCCCCCCCCCCCCCCCCCTCTCTCTCTCTCTCTCTCTAAACCACATAGGCCTTGGATACAATATTACAAAACCAATCAGTAACCTCTGTGTGTGTGTGTGTGTGTGTGTGTGTGTGTGTGTGTGTGTGTGTGTGTGTGTGTTGTGTCGTGCATGCATGTGTGTGTGTGTGCACCGCGCGCGAGCTCGTGTGTGCATGTGCACGTCTGAAATACTGTCACATCAAAACTATCCCCCTACATTTTGAAACTAAGAATCTATGTCCAAGAAAGACTTTCACCACTGGTAGTCGTAGCATATAGGCATACATAGAATGGAAAATATAACTAACCGTTGTATGGAATGAAACAGTCTGCGTGTAGATTATCACCTCCAGCTGATCTCGAACTTGTTGGATGAGGGCACAGAAAACCAACTGGCGATACAAACCATTGCAATCTGAATCGAGTACATGAATTCGTGCTCACATTATAACCGGAACGGACTTCTGCACATGTCACGTCCAAGGGTGGGATAACTCTGCCGTCAATTGGCAGCGGCTGCTAGTTCTATATTCGGTCAAAAAGCCACGAACTTCGACAAACTGGAATTTTCCCAACAGGATACTTGCAAAATTGCCAGTACACGTCCAGGCATTTGATTTATACACATTTTTTTGAGAAATGCATCCCTTACATTTTTTTCTGTCAACCTTTATATGCTTTTTTCTGTTCGTTGGTAATACTTTCATTACTTGTCTGTTAGTTGCACACAGGAAAGTGGAGAGGATGGGGGGTGGAGTAGAGGGGGAGGGGAAGTAGAAGGGGAGGGGAGTTCTGCCTGACTCCCTTTCTAGAAAAATCCAGTTTACATAATCATTTTTTCTTTCATAATTTCAATGATCAGGAGAGATTACCAACTGGGCCTCTGTCATTTTATGCTGACCACAGAGCAAGCTTTAAGCAGCTAATCTTGACTATTCCCTATGGATCAGTGGTCTAGATGTAACGTGCCTGCCTAGAAAGCGAAAAATCTGGTTCCCGCCCAAACCTTTTCCCCCTTCCATTAGACCATGAGTGGTGGTCTGGGTGCTAATCTTTCGGATGAGACGATAAAACGAGGTCCTGTGTATTACACATAATTTAGCGCACGTAAGAGAACCCACGGCAACAAGGGAGATATCCCTGGCAAAATTCTGTAGAAAAAAAGTCACTTTGATAAGGAAACAAATACAGTTGCAGACAGGAAAAAGAAAAAAAAAATCATGGGTGGCGCTGCACTTGTGGCAACGCACTCTCCCGGGAAGAGCAGCCCGAATTGCATCTGCTGTGACATAATGTGGTATAAAATGAAATAAATAAAAGCCCTGAAAAGCTATTGACCAGCTTATTTTCCTTAAGACTTATCTTCCATCAAATCTTGGTAACTTAACTCTGATTTAATTTTTATACCACTTAATGTCACAGCAGATTTTTTGTGGGAAATTTGGGCTGCTGTCCCCAGGGAGAGAGAACGCATTGCCACAAGTGCACCCGATTTGCTGCGTCCTTTAAGTAAAAAAAAAAATGTATCAGATTTAAATTTTCACGTCTTCCTATGCAAGGTTTTTGGGTGTTGAACTTCTCAGTACATATTTGGGGCATGCAAGTTTTCGGTAGGATTATTCATCTAACGGCAGTATTTCGACTTCATATGTGTCAATTGCTGATGCAAGAAAAGGTACACCAAGAGTAAGCCTGTATGCTTTACAATCTATACTCTGAAGCTTTCTCAGTAAATATTTTGGAGCATTAAAGAAGATTTCTTGTCTACATGATGATTTTGATCTGATTACTGACGTCCATAAATGTTAAAGGATTTACATATCTTGCCTTTAATAGCCTGCTGCTTAAAATAAATTTCAGGAGAATTAAGCTTTTCCTTGCTTTAGTTAGAATGTACTGAGATGGGTATTCCATATCAACCTCGATGTAAGAAATACACCTAAAAATGTTGTAAAGAAACACACAGACAACCCTCACCCAATAACCACAATGAGACATACAAAGGAAAGAAACATCATTAAAAAAAAATTAAAAAAGCACACACATTACAACAAAATATTGAAAACAAACAACAAAAAAAAGAATTGGCACCGAGTGGTCTAAGAGAGAGAACTAGCGCATAAGCCACCCAATGTACGGTTGTTTCCCTTATACTGCATATCCAGTTCAGCTGCCGCCTGTTAACAAACAACAAAATTATGATGAAAATGGTTGTGTGATCGTTCAAAATTAAAGATGATGTTCATGACAATGACGGCGATGACAACGTCTCCGATGACGTTCTTGGCGTTGACAGAGATGATGATGAGATGATGATGTGATGATGATGATGATATGATGATATGATGATCGATGAAGAGAGTGATGATGATGATGATGATGATGATGATGATGATGATGATGATGATGATGATGATGATGATGATGTGCCTGGAGGGTTTGTATTGGAAAAGGCGATCTTTATTTATTTATAAAAAAAATTCTTATTACCTATATTATTATTGATTGATTGATTGATTGATTGATATTATTTATATCGAGGATAATGGAATAAGCACTCGTGTGCTTTTTTTTCTTCCAGTCCCCGTGTGTATGCAGTTGTGTTTGTTCCCACCGGCACACAATGGCCTACTCTTACAAAAGCGGAACAGGAATTAACTTGTATGAAATATGTTCTATGTGCGTTCGCACATGGGGCCTCGGTTTATAGTCTCATCCTAAAGACTTTTTGGGAGAGTGGAGTCAGCACTGATGTTAACTCCAGGGGAAAAATCCCCTCCAATGGGAATCAACCCCGGGGTCGTCAAATTGCCAGCGCAATGTTCTGACCACTAGGCTATCCCGTCCTAGTGTGTGTGTGTGTGTTGTGTGTGTGTGTGTGTGGTGTGGTGTGTGTGTGTGTGTGGTGTTTTGTGTGTGTGTGTGTGTTGTGTGTGTGTGTGTAATGGGGAGTTGAGTGTTTGAGAGAAAGTAAGTTTTTTTTTTTTTTGGTGAGAAAGAGGCAGGATATCATGTGGATATGCAAGGGGGTGATTTGCAAGAAAGGAACCTGTGTGTGTGTGTGTTGTGTGTGTGTGTGTGTGTGTGTGTGTGTGTGTGTGTGGTGTGTGTGTGTGTGTGTGTGTGTGTGTGTGTTGTGTTGTGTGTGTATTTTGTGTCTGTGTGTATTGTATCTGTGGTCTGTGTGTATGGTATGGGGTCATTTTGGATCTGAATTATTTTTATGTGTGATTATTATGTTGATTTGAATTTGTTCTGGATATCCGATTACGATTTGTATGTGTAGATAACACATCATTGCTTTAATGATAATATGATGAAATGTGGATGACACAAGTCAGGACATGTGATATCATCAGATTGTGTTGGTGGCAGATATTGCACTGATCTTCCACTGGATGGCAGATCATTGCAGATTTTACACCAACACCTGTATCTTTGAAATTTATTTTATGAAAGGTTTTGGCAGTTATATTTTTCAAGTATTCAAATACATGTGGATAGGAGGGGGATATGGAAAACTTGTGTGTGTGTGAGAGAAATTCTTTTGATTAGTTTTTCTTTTTATTGGAGGGGGTATAAAAAAAATTGTTTAGATAAAAATTTAATTTTTCTTTCTTTTTAGGAGGGAGGGGGGGGGGGGGCTATATGTGAGCATGAGAAGGAAGGCAGATGTGTATACAGTAGGGTGATAGTGGCAGTGTATGCTTTGGTTGAAGTGGGGATTTTTTTTAAGACTGTTCAATATCTTGTGTGTGTGTGTGCGCGCATGTGTGTGTCCACATTTATTTTTTCATTCTTTATATTGAGGATAATGGAATAAGCACTAATGTGCCTTTTTACATCCAGTTCCCGTGTGTCTGCAGTTTTTTAAATCGTATCTGTTCCCACCGGCACATGATGGCCTACACTTACGAAAAGCCCAGCGCCAGACACATCAAATATGATTGTAAAGTTTGAATGCATAGAGTAGAATACGGTCTTGGTGCCGTGGGCTCTGTAACTGCGTATGATATTATTATTTGATGTGTGTTGTGGGGGTCATTTTTGCGTACACTGTACCACGTTTCTTTCCGACACACTTGGCTATGTACAAGTGGGGTTGCAGTCTTCGGGGCTGTGGTGTCGCCACAAGTCAAACGCCACACACATCAAAATGGTGGTAAAGTTTGTATGCATAAAGTAGAATAGGGTCTTGGTGCCGTGGGCTCTGTAACTGCGGAAAAGTGCGGGTGGCAAGGGCCCGAAAGCGGCGTTTTCGTCACATCTTTGGAAACGCTTCTTTAGCTTATTCATGGGAGGGTGTGTATGCATGCGCGCGTGCATGCGGTCGCTGGTGTTTGTGTGTGCGATTTTGTTTGTTTGTGCGTGTGCAGGAGACCCTGCAGATTGCTGTGATACATGATGTTGTATGATATTGTTATTTGATGTGTGTTCTAGGGGTCATTATTGCGTCGCATCTTGTCGATATGCGCCTTCAGCTTATTCATGGTGTGTTTGGGGGTGGTTGTGGTGGGTACGGGGTATATATATATATATATATATATATATATATATATATATATATATATAATATATATATATTATATATATATATATATATATATATATATAATATATATATATATAGTCTGTACAATCAAACAATGGTTTATAATGATTCCATTCAAAATTTATTACCGGTGAATGGTTTTCAATTCTACATCTGTAAATATACCATTTGGCTAGTAGAATGATGAAATCGAAAACAGCATCTGTTTTCATACAATTATCTACTCCAAAAAGAACAATATGACGTGAAATTTTCATATTCATGCATTTTCGCAATTGTCATTAATATTTTTTTCTAATTGTGTCCAACTAGCTCTTGCATGGTTGCAATCCCATTAGAAATGTTCCACCGAGTCTTTTGTATTACTGCACAGGGCACAATTTGTTGTATTTGTTACACCCATTGCACACAGAACAACATTAGTAACAACAATTCTATGGAGGATTTTTATCTGTAACCATTGTAGTCTGATATCTTTAATCTTGTGCACTTTTCCAAATACCCTTCTCCAGTTGATTTCTCCATTAAGTTTCTGTGTCCATTTTTTACAACATTTCGGTTTTATTTTATTTGACATCAAATACTCATAATACATTTTTGAACCCCTGTGCACACTATCAATTATTTGTATTGCTTTGGGTGTATCTGTATAACAATTCACATTGATTTTTTTTCTCTATGTCAACTCATGTACAAATACCATAAGGTACTGGTTAAAACCATTGCAATTGAATCAAAATAGAATATCATATCATGCTTACTGCATGCAGTTAGAGTTAGATAGGAATGGTAAGTCTTGTTGGATTTCAAAAATAAGGGAAATTTTGTGTGAAACAGGTTTTAACATTGTTTGGATGCAACAGAGTGTCGGGGATGTAAAAGCTTTTGTAGGTATGTTTAAACAAAGATTAGTGGATATTTTCATTCAAGAATGGGGTGGGACTATAAGAGATAAAGAAAGATATGATATTTATAGATCGTTTAAAACTATTTTTGCAAAAGAGCAGTATTTGAACTCCATAGATGTCTATTGTTTCCGTGTAGCAATTACGCAAGCAAGGTTTAACGTTTTACCTCTTAATAATAATGTGTATAGATACAGTGATAATATTCGAGACAGATTGTGTCCATTTTGTAAAACGAAAATTGAAAATGAAGCCCACTTTCTACTAGAATGTTGCATGTACACAAGCTTGAGGGAAAAGTTTTTAAGCAATTGTATAAATGTACCATTACCAGATCTGCTCAGAGTAGCAAATGATGAGTACATGCATGGTTTGTCCAGATATATCTTTCATTCTATTAACAAAAGGAAAACAATGTTGTCTCAGGCAGTTTATTGAATAACTGTTATTTTTTATATGTATTCAATATACATGAATTTTCCCAAACACAATAGTCTTTATGTGATTAGGTTATGGTTGATTTGAGATTTGTAATCAGGAAAAAGAGTAAATGTGTGTTTTTCTTTTCTTTTTTCATCAGTGATAAATCATGTCTTATTTGTGCATTTGCTTCATAAATGATATGGAAGAACGTATTGGTACACCCCAAGCCCAGCCAATGTATTGTGGTCCAAGGCCAATGTACATTAAATCATTTCAGTGTTCAGTGTTCATGTTCATTTCTCTCTCTCTCTCTCTCTCTCTCTCTCTCTCTCTCTCTCTCTCTCTCTCTCTCTCCCTCTCCCTCCTCTCTCTCTCTCTCTCTCTCTCTCTCTCTCTCTCTCTCTCTTCTCTCCCCTTTTTTCAAAATGTTATGTCTTTTATAACTTATCTTGATGATAGATGGTAATGGATTGATGTTTATCTTTATCTTCTACTCTCATTTTACTCTTTTTTATCGCTTTTTATTATTCAATCAAATCTCATGTCTTACTCTTATATCTTTTTTTTCTTTCGTTCTGAATGAGTGCCTTTTCATACCATTACCTTATATTGTATCTCTGTCTTAATTCTTACCTGCTGTTTGATACTTATGGTTTCTTGCTCTTGGTATTTGGATCATTATAATTGTTCTTGTTAAATTGAGGTTATCTTTTTATCTTGATGTTATCCCTGAAAAGGGCGGGGACTGGATGTAAAAAAGCACACGAGTGCTTATCTATTATCCTCGAATAAAAGAATTTGCCTTGCTTTGCCTTGTCTCTCTCTCTTTCTTCTTCCCCTTCTCTTTCTATCCCCCCTCTCTCTATCTCTCCTCTCCCCCTTCTCTCACTCTCCCCCTCCCTCTCTCTATCCCCCCTTCTCTCTCCCCTCTCTCCCTCCTCCCCACTCTTTCTCCTCCTCTCTCTCTCTCTCTCTCTCTCTCTCTCTCTCTCTCTCTCTCTCCCTCTCTCTCTCTCTCTCTCTCTCTCTCTCTCTCTCTCTCTCTCTCATTCAAGGACTTTAGGGGGAATGGAGTCGGCACTGATTAACTCCAGAGGAAAAATCCTTTTGAAGGAGATTCGAGCCTGGTC
>JASPKP010004732.1:12500-17108 GCA_030674155.1 Stramonita haemastoma | reverse complement strand
TAAATGTGAGTGTGTCACTGTGTGTGTGCTTGTGTGTGTGCTCGTGTGTTGTGTGTGGGGGGGGGGGGGGGGACGGATGGGTGTGGATGGTGTGTATGTGTAGGGGGGGGGAGCGCGTGTGTGTGTTTATGTGTGAGTGTGGGGGCGGGGTGGGTGTGGATTGTGTGGGGAGAGGGGGGGGAGCGTGTGTGTGATGGTGTGTGGTGTGTGTGTGTGTGTGTGTGTGTGTGTGTGTGTGTGTGTGTGTGTGTGTGTGTGTGTGTGTGTGTGTGCGTGCGTGCATGCATGTATGCATGTATACGTGCGTGTGCGAACGCGTGCGTATAATGTGTAAATAATGGTGATCATATGTCTTTTCTCGTCAATGGGTTTTTAAAAACATTGTGTTTAAACATTGGTGTGTTTGTATGCGTGTGTTTGCGTGTGTGCTAGCGCGCGCGCGTAGAGTGTGAGTGTTTGTGACATTTTTATTTGAAGCTATCATATAATGTTTGAACAAATATGAAATGTAGCTATTTCGTGTGTTTGATTATGATTTGTATCAATATGCCTGTGAGTATTGTAATTGCCTTCAGGGATGATTAAAGTGTTTGTGACTTGATTTGAATTTGACTTGACTTGACAGTTTCAAGAAGGCATAATCAATTTATCTATCAGTTTATTTTTATTCTATTCTTTTGGGATTCTTTACAGACTTTTTTCAGTCTGTTTGCTTTATTTTGTTTTCTACTTTACTTATCCCCCCCCTCTCTCTCTCTCTCTCTCTTTTTCGTTCATCAGATTACCTCCCCTTAATTTTTTTTCTCTCTGTGGTCTACTTTTTGTTTTTCCCCAGGTTATCCCTTCTTCGCATACTAAATATCACAGATGCTTCAAATCCCAATACGTGGCCCTGCAAGGATAGCCTACGTATTTGCCACCTAAATATAAGCCATTGATTCAATAAAATCGAACATGTATCAACACTTATCACTAACAATGGCAATCCTTTTCAATACTAGGGCTTTCTGAATCAAGACTTTCAGATCACATAATAGACACTTATATCTATATTCCAGGCTACAAAGTCCAGAGTAAAGATCCACAAAAAGCCAGAAGAAACAGGAATCTAACTCTACATTAGTGAATCTATAACTTCTAAAAGTCTTCTTCATCTAGAACGTTACGATTTAGAATCGATGTGGATTGAAATTCTTATAAAAAGTGCCTCCCCTGTCACAATTGGGACCTGCTATAGGAATCTAACAGAACATAAAAATTGGATAGACAAATTCGCCACCATGATAAATGCAGTCATATTAGAATAAAGGGAAATCATTTTATTAAATGACTTTAATATCGATTTAACAAATGATAATTAATGGACCCAAATTATAAATTCATACAACCTTCACCAACTTGTGAATTTACCCAAAAGAGTCATACCTACCTCAAGCACCAATAATTGACCGTTTCTATGTATCAAACCCTAAAAACATTGTTGAAACACGTTTTCCCAGTCTACAACTGCAGCAATCAAAACCCAGTTTGTGCTACATGGTCAATGAATGAAACAAACCCCCCAAACCTGGCCATAAAACCATAACTTGTTGCTCCTTTGCCAAATTTGATGAGCATCTTTTTTTTTTGGTTAGATTTAAGTAACTCATTTCTTTCAGTAACATTCAAACATTACTGATCCAGGACTTAGTCATTGAGTTTTGGATGAAACCTTTTACTGACTTTTATAACAAATAATTTTATGCTCCCCTAAAAATCATTAGGGTCAAACACGTCCCCAAACCACTTGGCTCACTAGGAAACTAGAAGAAACATGTTATCTAAGAGATTTTTTAAAAATGCAAATATTATGAAGAGTCAAAAAAGTTAAGAAATGCCATAAACTCATAAAAACGTCGAGGAAAAAAAGAAATATTTCCAAAATTTACTGTCTTCCAAACAAACCCAAAGACTGTGTGGCGGTCAATAGATCAAATAGCTAACAATCAAGCATCCTCCAGAACAAATGTTATCAAAGACATTACTGCTGAACAACTTAACAACCATTTTATTAATGTTCCTAAGAATGTTATTGACAATGATAAATCAAAGTCCAATAAACTTAATGAACTAAAACAATACATCCAAGGAAAACATTCCTTCTAAACGTCACACACCATTTATGGCTGTTTTCAAGGTCTATAATTATCTAACTCATCTCAAACAATCACGAACGCGTGGTCTCGATGAAATAGACAGCAGAATATTGACGCTATCAGCTCCAATCATCACAGACACTTAAGCATATGTATTTAGCCTGTGTCTTGATAAAACTATTTCCCCAATGCATTCAAAACAGCAAAGAGATCCACATCTATAACTCTGGCAATGCTTCAGATCCTTCAAACTATAGACCAATTTTATCATATTTATCCTTTCCAAACCCTTGAAAAAACATATAAATAAACATTTAGTCCGTCATTTAGAAATAACAACCTACTTCACCCGAATCAGTCAGGATTCAGACAATATCACTCATGTTATACTGCATTGATTAGTCTGGTAGACGACTGGCTATCAAACATCAATGACAATAAATTTTGCTTAGTACAATTAATTTGTATATCTCAAAAAAGCATTTAATACAATTGACCACACACTTCTCATCAGATAGCTAGATCTGTATCAGGACTACTAGCTTCCTATCTTAAAAACAGGTGACAGTGTGTCTCAATGGGTACATCCACATCCAGATTACAATCCATCAATTATGGAGTACCACAAGGATCCATACTAGGACCGATTCTTTTCTCATTATACATTAATGACCTTCCTCTCCATATCCAATTCAAATGTGAATTATTTGCTGACAACACAACTATTCATATGAGCCACAATGACCTTAACTCTCTAACAAAGTCGTACGAAACCCGCGTAGAGCATGGCAGCAGAGAGTCCTCAGAGGAGAAACCCCCTTCCAGCAAGTGTTTGGGCCTTTTATCTTCCTTACACTCTAGGGGCCGGCCCACATCCAGTTCATGACTCTGGATGTCTCTCTGCTGCCCCTTTATCTATGTGATGAGTTCATACTCGGATTCCAACCCATGATCTCTGGATATGCATTACTTTGTTGTTGTTGTTGTTGTTGGTTTTTTTTTTGGGGGGTAGGATTAGCCACCTATGGTCACCCATCCAGGACCTGGATCAGCTTGGCGCTGCTTAACTTTCAGTTAATTGGGCGAGCACTCTACCAACTAACCTGAGGGGCCTCTCAATCTTTATAGGGTCATTTAAGCCTTATAGAGTTCACTTTTGTTCCTTCTCGACCAGATCAAGTATCTCTCAGCTGCTTCTGTCATGGCTTTCAGGGCTCTGGTTTTCTCCTTCCTGCAATTGAGAGCTGTTTCATGAGATTGTATGCAGATTCTCCCGACAAACCCCCTGGGTCCGACTTCTGCAGCAAGGTCTTTAACCTAATAGCCTTCTTTCCTCAGGCTGTTATCCAGATCTGCATACTTTTCAGTCTTGTAGATGTGAGATGCCTCCATCCTGCTCTCATATGGAACAGTCAGCTCTATCATGATCAGCTGCTTGGTTGAGTGGGAGTTGACTATGATGTTAGGTCTAATACCACTCTTGCTGATGATCTCAGGGTGACTCTTTCATTATGGGAGATCTGCAGTGCACTCCCAGTCGTCTGCTCCATCCAGTAGACTGTGCTTGCAGGTTCCAAACGGCACTGTTGTTTGTGGCCATGACTTGTTTCCTCCTGCCGTGAATAACGTTGCGGGATCTTTTGGTGTCCTGATTTTGCCACTTGTGGAGCAGGTACTGAACAAGACTGCTTGTACAATCTTTTTGAGCACTTGGTTGTGCCTCCATGTGTACCTTCCTTGGGCTAAGGCTACCTTACATGAGCTGAGGACATGTTCCACTGTTTGTTTTTCACTGCGTGGGGGCATGCAGGATCGTCTGATTTTCCCCACTTCATCAGGTTTGCATTGGTCATCAGTCAGATGGCAATGTATCGAATGGATTCCTGCATAATCATATATACTCTTATTTAAAGGAACAACATCCCACTATAGTCATCATTATGCGATTTATCCAAGGTAAATCTCGTCTACTAGTACGTCTGCTGCTACTGCTGCTACTTGCTGCAGCTCTTGTTGTCGCTGCTCCTACTGTTGAAGTTACTGTTGCTGTTGCTGCTGCTGCTGCTGCTACTTCTGCTGCAGTTGTCGCTGCTGCTACTGCTGCTGCTGCTCCTGCTAGACACAAACACACACACATTCTGTCTGTCTGTCTGTCTGTCTGTCTGTCTCTGTCTCTGTCTCTGTCTCTCTGTCTCTGTCTGTCTGTCTGTCTGTCTGTCTGTCTGTCTGTCTGTCTGTCTGTCTGTCTGTCTGTCTGTCTGTCTGTCTCTCTCTCTCTCTCTCTCTCTCTCTCTCTCTCTCTCTCTCTCTCTCTCTCTCTCTCTCTCTCTCTCTCTCTCTCTCTCTCTCTCTCTCGGTTTGTTTTGATCTCTATGTAATATTTGGAGATGCCTTTTTTTTCTTTTTCTTTTTTCTTCTCTAAACTTCCACTTCCACATATGCTATCTAGTCTCATTATTGGATAGGAATGCTT
>JASPKP010004732.1:0-7500 GCA_030674155.1 Stramonita haemastoma | reverse complement strand
GCCAAGAATGAAAAGGACAAAATTCCAAGAGTAAAATGGGAAGAAAAATGCGAAGAAGAAGAAGAACAAATATGGAAAGTAGAAGAAGAATGCGAAGAAGAAGAATGCGAAGAAGTAGAATGCGAATAAGAAGAAGAATTTGAAGAATTTGAAGAAGAATTTGAAGAATTTGAAGAAGAATTTGAAGGAGAATTTGAAGAAGAAGAAGAAAGAAGAAGAAGAAGAAGAAGAAGAAGAAGAAGAAGAAGAACAACAACAACAACAACAACAACAACAAACAACAACAACAACAAGAATGCGAAGAAGAAGAATGCGAAAAAGAAGAAGAAGAATGTGAAGAATGCGATGAAGAAGAATGCGAAGAATGCAAAGAATGTAAAGGATGCGAAGAAGAAAAATGCGAAAAATGCAAAGAATACAAAGAAGAAGAAGAAGAAGAAGAAGAAGAAGAAGAAGAAGAAGAAGAAGAAGAAGAAGAAGAAGAAGAAGAACAACAACAACAACAACAACAACAACAACAACCACCACCACCACTGCAAGATAAAGAAGAATATAAGAAGCGTATAACAGAATCCCTTTTCTCCTTGTCTGCATTAACGTGTACCTCTTATTCCCTGTGTCTGCCATTTCATTCAAGTGCAGAGTCTGTGCACTTATTCAACTACGATGATCTGTCAGCCTGTTTCTCTCGGGCCACTTTGATTGAAAGTCTGAAACGTTGAAACTGTATGAATCACATGCATAGTTGCCAGTCTCAAAAATGTAAAGCCTGCTTCAAAGAAGGTATCAAGAAAATACGAATATTGAATCGCCTGAAGGAACCCTCTTAACTTTATTAAATGTACCGTTTGATGTTGTTATAACGCAAAGGTCTTGGAAATGAAGGGATTAAGCATTTTGTTTTGCAAGTGCATGATTGGACACAGGCACGTTTGTAGCTCTCTATTCCTCACTTTCTGTGTGTCTCCGTTTCTGTCCACCTGTTTGTCTGTCTCTCTTTCCTTCAACTCTTTCTCTCTCTCTCTCTCTCTCTCTCTCTCTCTTCTCTCTCTCTCTCTCTCTCTCTCTCTCTCTCTCTCTCCTCTCTCTCTCTCTCCTCTCTCTCTCTCTCTCACTCCCCCCTCTCTGTCTGTCTGTCTGTCTGTCTGTCTGTCTGTCTGCCTGTCTGCCTGCCTGCCTGCCTGCCTGCCTGCTTGCCTGTCTGTCTGTCTGTCTGTCTGTCTGTCTGTCTGTCTGTCTGTCTGTCTGTCTGTCTGTCTCTCTCTCTCTATCTCTCTCTCTCTCTCTCTCTCTCTCTCTCTCTCTCTCTCTCTCTCTCTCTCTCTCTCTCTCTCTCTCTCTCTTGGGGGATTCTTAGCCTAGTGGTCAGAACATTGCGCTGGCAATTTGACGCCGGGTTCGAGTGGGGTTTCCAGGAGATTTTTTCTCTGGGGGTTAACATCAGGCTGCCTCCATTTCCCCAAAAAATCCTTCGGATGAGACTTTAAACCGAGGCCCGTTTTGCGAACGCAGTAGAATATCTTGTGCCACGTTAAATTTGTTATCTTTTCGTAAGAGTAGACATCTGTATCGGTGGGTACATTCCTTACAAAATGATACACAGGGGACTGGATGGTAAAAAGCACAAAATGAATATTCCATTATCCCCCGATATAAAAGAATAAGTCAAAAATAAACAATCTCTCTCTCCTTTCTCTCTCTCTCTCTCTCTCTCTTCTCTTCTCTCTCTTTTCTCTCTCTCTTTTCTCTCTCTCTCCCCCCCCCTCTATGTCTGTCTGTCTGTCTGTTGTCTGTTGTTGCCTGCCTGGCCTGCCTCCCTGTGCTGCCTGCCTGTCTGCCTCCCTTTGTCTGTCTGTCGTCTGTTGTCTTTTTCTGTTGTCTGTCTGTTCTCTCTCTCTCTCTCTCTCTCTCTCTCTCTCTTCTCTATTTTCTCTCTTCTTCTCTCTCTTTCTCTCTCTCTCTGGGGGATTGATGCCTAGTGGTCAGAACATTTGCGTGGCAATTTGCGACCCGGGTTCGAGTCGGGCCAGGAGATTTTTTCCGGGGTTAACGTCAGTGCTGCCTCCATTTTCCCCAAAAATCCTTCGGAGGAGACTTTAACCGAGGCCCGTGTGCGAACGCAAGTAGAACATCTTTTTGGCACACGAAAATTCTGTTCGCTTTCTAAGAGGGGACCTCGTGTATCGGTGGGTACTTTATAAATTTACAAAAATGTACACACGGGGTGGATGTAAAAAAGCACAAAAGTAAATATTCCATTATCCTCGATTAAAAGAATAAATCAATCTCTCTCTCTCTTCTCTCTCTCTCCTCTCTCTCTCTCTCTCTCTTCTCCCTCTCTCTCTCTCTTCTCTCTCTCTCTCTCTCTCTCTCTCTCTCTCTCTCTTCTCTCTCTTCTCCTCTCTCTCTCTTTTATCTCTTATTCCTTTATCTCTTGTATTCGCTAAGATCACAACACACAGTCACAAAATACAAAGAATAGACCAGACAACAGAGATGTGTATGTATGTATCTCTCTCTTGTTGCTCCTCCTTCCCTGTCTGTCTCTCTAACCCTTTATATTATGAATTTATATATATTTATATATATTATATTATATATTATAATATTATATATTATTTTATTAAAGAGACATACAAAGAAACAAACACATACTTCACATTTACACCCCTTTACATTTTTACTTTTTTTCCACACACACACTCCACACCACAAACAACATCACAAACACACCCCACACAACATCACCAACCACCACACACACACACACCACACACCACACACAACCCCACCAACACACACTCACTCCCTCACTCACTCATCTTAAAGAACACGTTTGTGCACGCAAGCTTACTTTACACCATTATCCCCTCTTTCTTCTTTCTCTTTGGCTTTTTCCTCTTTCTTTCTTTCTCTTTGGCATTTTCCCATAGCAAATTTTCATTGAATGTTTTTTCTTACCGCTGAGAAAAGTGGTGTACCCCCCCTGTATATTTTGCTTATGATGTAGAAATGCATTCATTCAAACAGTTTTGTTTATTGCATCTTTGTCTGTTTGTCTGTTTGTCTGTCTGTTGCCTGTGTGCGGTGATTCTGTAAGGTCACGTCCTGGAGGTGATTCCTTCCCCTCCCCATCCCTTAATCGTTCCTGGCCTCCTTCTCCACTCCCCCCCTCATTTTTTCCTCTTCATTTCCACGTTCTATCTCGTGCATTTTGTGCAACCCGAATCTTTACAAGTCCACCTGTCTTTTCATTCTTCATTTCTTTTCCTCTTTCTCTATTCTCTGCTATTGGCTGTTTTTCCTTTCTTTCATTCTTTTTTTCTTCTTTCCTCTGCTATCCGCCTTGTCTCCACTTCTGTTGCCGTTGTCTTTGTGCTTTTTGTGTGTTTCTGACTGTGTGTCCTAGTCATCCATATATGTTATACTTCAGCTGATTTTCTAGTGTTTATTTCTTTTAAACTTTTCTTTTCCATTCGCATATTGCCATCTTATTTCATGATTTAACACCGGGGGTCATTCTCCTTATTCTTAATCGTTTTCTTTATCAACTTTTTTGACGCCCAGTTCTTCAAATCTCTTGCTGGGCATCCTGACCACCCCCACATGTCGCACCCAGGTTACTTAGTCACATATTCAAATCAACGCCGCAAGCAAAGTTAGGTGGCAATGGGCCATCATGCAGAGAATGCTCTGCCCAGCTGCCGGGATGGTAAACAAGCATTCAAATAATTATAAGAATTCATAGTTTTCTTAGATCACATGAAATCAGTAGAAGACAATAAACTGTATGGATGCTGCCCGGTTTTCTGACATGTTTTGTAATGATCTATTGATTTGAGATGAGTGATTGAGATTTCAGTGCACTGACAGGGAAATCCAAAACAGTGTTGATTTATCCAGCCTACTGTGGCCAACTCTTTTTTCTTGATAGTCACATTCTGGCCTCAAACAGATTCAAGAAGTATGTCTTTCACTAGGTTTCTATTACTGAAGATAATGCATTGAAAATGAAATACAGTAGGTATAGACACTTTCTTTTGTGAATATTAGTCTGCAATGGTTAAAAACGGATAAAAGTCTAACTGTATATATTAGGATGATGGGGAAAGCTTATTTGTGTTGGTTAATGTTAAAGGTTTAATTTTGTTGAATACAAAGTTTTGGTAAATTTTTGTTTAAAAAAAATAGATATAGCAAAATCAAAATTTGGGAGAGAGAGAGAGAGGAAGAGAGAGAGAGAAAAAGAGGAGAGGAGATGGGAGAGAGGGAAAAGGGGGAGAGAAAAGAGAGAGAAAGAGAGAGAGAGAGAAAAGAGAAGAGAGAGGAAGAGGGAGAGAGAAGGGAAGAGAGAAAGGAGGAGAGGGAAAAGGGGGAAGGGGGAAAAAGGAGGGGGAAGGAGGAAAAGGGGGAGAAGGAAAAAGAGGGAGGGGAGAGGGGAGAGGGGGGAGAGAGAGAAAAAAGGGCTTTTTTTTTTAACGCTTTAAAAATTTTATTGTCATTCCCCAACTGGGCCCTTTTGACAAGGGAGGAACGCACATATTTTTGGAAACAGTAAACAAAAAGGAAAAATACGTGATCAATACAAATAATTTTGGCATAAAGAAAAACCCCATCCCCTTGAAAACAAACTAATTATAACTTTGGGTCTAACAGGTACAAAATCCCCTAGTACATACAAAAAAAGAAAAGAAAAATCCAACTAAAATGCAAAAACAAATGACAATGTTCCTTATTATGTATCATCACGATGGCATAAACTCATTTTCATTCCAAGCAATTTTAAACCATATATTCCTTTGCAGAAAAAGCATTAAATGAAAATCTTCCTAGTTGTTTAAATAGAATGTAACGGGAACATGTAAAAGGGGCAGAGGGCTCATTTTATTCTGTTAATATCCTCACTCTCTCTCAAAAAACAACAAAAAAGAAAACACAACAACCACAACAGCAACAACATAAATCAAGACAAGACATCAAAAAAGTAAAATTCACACAAAACCCGGGCCCAGTACAGATGTAAATGTGCAGCAATCATGACGATCGCCATAAACACTTCCCCATCCGAAATTAAAAACCAAAAAACAGAACACATGTTTTGAAAATCTTTATTTAACTTTTAAAAAGAAATCCAAAAATCTTATCTTTAACTTGCTACATGTGGGGAATATTAAAATTTTACAATATTTTCCTATTCTTTGTAAAAAAAGGTGTAAAATTTGAAGCCCTTGTGTTCGCCATTAAAAAACGAGCAAAACATCACATTGTAAAAAGTAATCAGTCAAATTTATGAAGTAGTGATTCCTCAAAACATAAAAATTATAAAAGAAAGAACCATTTGAAGGAAACACAAACAGAATGAAAAATATATCTGTCCAGTAAAAAAAGAAGACTTTGAAAATTATAAGCACACAAAACTTAAAAAAATTTTTGTTTCCTCTCTCGAGGGGCGCAAATTCCATTTAATAAAAAACCCAGTCACTCAATTGTCTCCTTGCGCGGTAATTTCATGAAAAAATAAAAGGGTATAGTCAGAAAAGCATCAGGAAAAATTTTCAATAAAATTTTAAAACAAAACCAAAATATCTTCGGGCTTATAAGAGCAAAGCCCGTATCTAAAAACTTAAACATAATCCCGACATCTCAAGGCAGAAATATCATTTATTTTTTTACCAACATATTTACAGGGCATCCGGCTAAATGATTACATGCTATTTTACTATTTTCACGTGCAAATGATGACAATTTTCATAAGACACACCCTGTCACGCCCTCAGTCCACGAAAATCTGATAACGAAAAAAAACTGCCCTCTCTGTCCCCAAATTTCAGTGTAAAAACAAAAAGTTTTAGAAGGAAAAAAAGAAAAACCAAAAAAAAAAAACCGGTGAAGCATTAGAATTCACCCCCCCTTAAAAAATAGCGCCAAAGATTTTAAAGGCTGTAGGCTCCTTCTTCTCTCTCCCCCCCCCCCCCCTCCCCCTCTCTCTCTCTCCCTCTCTCCCCCCCTCCCCCCCCCCCCCCCCTCTCTCTCTTCTACCCTCTCTATGAGCGTCATCTTTTTTACAGAGAACTTTTTACCCCAATCAGCGATAATTTGTATCTAGTAGCCCCTTTTTCCATTTGTCTGGCCTTTTTCAGATACGGATTAAAACCCCTTTTTTTTTCTCAAAAATGCCTAGAGGAGTCCTCACCAACAAACCATCTGCCCCTTTAACTTTCTTTTTTTAGATTTAAAATTTTTTCTTTTTTGTGTAAAGAACAAAGCGAGCTAGTACAGGTGATTAAAGGGTTGTGGTTGAGGCGATGAACTTTTTAAAAATTCCCCCTTTCGCCGGTTTTGTGCTTGAACAAGGTTCTGTGGTTCCTCGCAGTGCTGTTGTTACCCTCTTTCTTGGTACGCCTAGAATATCGATTTTTCTGCTTTGAGCGAGTTAAGGTTCAAGTCGGGGTTTTATAGCCCCTCATTCTTTCTATAGGTCGGTTTTCCTTTTGGAGGTCCTGGTTCTCCGTTTTCAGTCTTTGCTTCTTCTTTCAGCCCCTCACCTCTTTTCCCTGGCGCGTTGTCCCCCCGTAGTTAGTATCTTTTTTTAAAGTCAGTGAATGGGCGGTCGTCGTCCCTAGGCTTTGATAGAGGCCCCGATGTCGTGACGTAAGGCTTGGTGATGAAGACGAAGCAGAGCCTGGGTTTTTGGAGGTTGTCCAACTGACTCTTCGAGAAGAGTGTTCTCGGGAACCAGTCTGCCTCATATTGTCTTTGGTGGTGGAGGGTTGGGACCGGGTTTTATTCGATGTCCCCCCCCTTTAGTAAATCCACCCCAGAATAGATAGGGGAGCAGAAAAAAAAAAAATACACCTACACTGAAGGGTAGGTTGAAATGGTATACGAGAGCCAGCTTCCTTTTGGCCCTTTCAAGCATAACACCAATGTTAGGACATAAACGGCCCCCCAAACTCTGATTTAGCTGCACTCTTTGGGTGACTAATGCACTGTCACCATGCCGACATCAAATGTAACAGACTCAGTTTCAGCAATCTGCATTATACAAGAGAGGCAATAGCAACGTCTTTCACTGAACAACATTTTTCTTTCCCCCCGGAGGAGAGAGAGAGAGGAGGGGAGGGGAGAGGGGGGGGAGAGGAGAGAGAGAGAGAGAGAGTGACACTGACTTGACACTGACAGACCACTGATATTGGGGACTGACCAGTTTTTTTGTCCATACAGCATTTCAGCCCTTAGGGGAAAGGGAAAACAAGTTAGATGAATTTGTGTAATAACATTTTTCAAAATTTCCTTCACTTTTACACTTTCATTATATATGACATTCAATTGCCCCCAGGTGAAACACACACACACACCCCCCACACACACACACCACACAAAAACCCCCCACCACACACAACACAAAAAACACACACACCACACCGCTTACACACAACATCTCTCTCTCTCCCTCCCCCCCCCCCCCCCCCCCACACACATAACGAATCATAAAGGACC
>JASPKP010004730.1:12500-17109 GCA_030674155.1 Stramonita haemastoma | reverse complement strand
CAACAAAAATTTCACTTAGATCTATCAGACTGTCAGTCAGGCTACGGAACAAACAGGGAAAATAGACATGTTATTCTGCTTCAAAACATCACTGAAAAGGTAAAAGACAGGTGAGAGATCTAGTTTTCTCATCATGTTTGATCACTGCAAATCACATTATTTTCCTCAAGGGAGGACAACAACAAATGATATTTGAGTAAATGTGGCCAGTCATCACTGACTTACCGTTGTTGATTGCGGTGCAGTGAAGTGCAGTGCAGTGAAGTGAAGTGCAATGCAGCACGGTGCAGTGAAGTGCAGTGCAGTGAAGTGCAGTGCAGTGCAGTGAAGTGCAGTGCAGTGCAGTGCAGTGCAGGCAGTGCAGTGCAGTGAAGTGCAGTGCAGTGAAGTGAAGTGCAGCGCAGTGAAGCGCAGTGCAGGGATCAGTGGTCAGACAGGCAGGCAGACTGGGGCATGGAGCATCGCCGCCCTACGTCACAAACATCACTGCCTTACGTCACCAACATCACTGTCCTACGTCACCAGGAAGACGGAGAGAAGGCAGTGACGTCATCGTTCTGTTGACCTGGCCAGTGGCGTGAAAGAGTGTGTGGATATTTTCCATCGTCTGAATACTGGCACGAAAAATAATAACGTTAACATTTTATGGTGCAAGACATAATAATGATACTTATGATGATAATAATAATGATAATGATGAGATTACTACTACTACTACTACTACTACTACTACTACTACTACTACTACTACTACTACTACTACTACTACTACTATCAATGACAATGATGATGATGATGATGATGATGATGATGATGATGATGATGATGATGATGATGATGATGATGATAATTTGGATAATTTATTTTCAAAATGTTGCTTTATATCATAAGTTAACACAAACACATTGTCGTTTTTTGTTGTAAATATCAAATTTAGCATCCTTATGCTCCCACAGTAGTATGTTAGGAACTATTGGTACAATGGGTATTGAAGAAATGTCAACATGAAAATTATACTCCCTCATTGTCATTTATGTCATTATGAGATTGGCCAAGCTGATGACAAAATTATGCTGGGCCTGCTTATGATAGTCCTTGATTGAATCAATGAGTATTACATTTTAAAAATCTTGAATTTGATACTGAGACTTCTTATACCAGATGTCAATGATCTGTATAGAGAAATTTGATTGACTTCTCTGTATGCATTCAATGCTTTTGTATACACTGGAACTCCAAGAGTTACTTTGATCGATTTGCTTTCAATGCTTTGCAACTTTTTCAATACAGCAGGAGTAGGAGCTAAATAGTAAACTTCCAGAACAGAACAAAACAGTAGGCCTACATTCTGCAGGAAGCCAGATGTGTATTCTTTATTCCTTTATTCTTTTATATCGAGGATAATGGAATAAGCACTCATGTACTTTTTTTATATCAAGTCCCCGTGTGTATGCAGTTTTGTGTAAATCGTGTCATCTGTTCCCACCGGCACACGATGGCCTACTCTTACGAAAAAGTGGAACAGGTTTTATACGTGTGCGCAAGATGTTCTGCGTGCGTTCGCACACGGGGGCCTCGGTTTACAGTCTCACCCGAAGGACTTTTGGGGAGAGTGGAGTCAGCACTGATGTTGGTGAGTCAGAACTCCAGGGGGAAAATCCCCTCGAGCGGGATTCGAACCTGGGTCGCCAAATTGCGAGCGCAGTGTTCTGACCACTAGGCTGTCTGGTCCCCTGTATCCTACAGAGCAGAACCCAGCACCCTGGCTGTCAATGATGAACCGAATGAAGCTTGACGAAAAACGGTTCCCTGTGGTTCCACGGTCAGCTTCACAGCTGTCAACCCACTGTCTTCAAGGGTCTTTTCTGGAGCCAGGTCCAGTCAACTGAGCAGAGAAGATCAGCTGTTTGGTTTGGTTGGTTTGTTTTTTGGATGCGACTATAAACCGAGGCCCCGTGTGCAAAACGCACGCAGAACATCTTGCACACACGTTAAATCCTGTTCCGCTTTTTGCAAGAGTAGGCCATTGTGTACCAGTGGGAACAGATGGCAAGATTCACAAAACTGCATACACACGGGGACTGGATGAAAAAAAGCATAATAATGAGTGCTTATTCCATTATCCTCGATAAAAAAAAAAAAATTAAAAAAAAAGACTCCCCGTTCCGAATACATCAAGTCTGTGTGGATTTGTTGTCCGTCTTTCCTGAACAGTATCTGAACGAATTCAATATTAAAAACAAACTTGTAAACTGAACCTCCCCCCCCCCCCCTCCAACAAAAGAAACCTGTTAATTTTTTTTTAGGTCCATAACCAGTCGGAACTGGATGTGGAAAAACGGCCTGAAGGATACAAGGGAGATCAATGCTCGTGGCAAAGCTGTTGGTCACTGAGGTGGATTGGTCTCCCTTGGTACGTCTCTCTCTCTCCTCTCTCTCTCTCTCTCTCTCTCTCTCTCTCTCTCTCTCCTCTCTCTCTCTCTCTCTCTCTCTCTCGTGTTTGCTTTGTGCGCATGCGCACTGTGTGTGTGTGTGTGTGGGGTTGTGTTGTGTGTTGTGTGTTGTGTGTGTGTGTGTGTGTGTGTGTGTATTTTATTTATTTCGAGGATAATGGAATAAGCACTCGAGTGCTTTTTTATTATTTTTTTTTTTTACACCCAGTCCTCGTGTGTATGATACTGTAAATGTACAATATTGTCCACAGTTGGAGTAAGGTATGAGGATTATTTGTACGCGCGCGCGCGCACGCACGCACGCACGCACACACACAACACCACACACACACATGGGCAAGATATTCACACTATTTTAAGGTTGTTGAAATCATGTTAGCTAATTAATGTTGGTGAAATGTTTGTTTTTGTTTTTATTTTGTTTCTTTGTTTGTTTTTTCCTATTTTTCTTTCTTTGTTGGTTTTATTGTTTTGCTAGGGATTTTCTGCTTTGATTTTTGTTGGTTTTTTTGTGTTGTTTTCATTTTGTTTTTCTTTTCTTTAGATAGATGGCTTGATGGAAAAAAGCAAATCGATGCTTACTCAATGTACCATCTGAAAATAAAAATTTGATTGATTGATTGATTGATTGATTGATTGACACACACACACACACACACACACACACACACACACACACACACACACACACACACACACACACACACACACACCACAGGCATGAATACTATAAAAAGTAACTCTTTATATGTCAAAGTAATCTTTCGTTATTCAGACGCCTGTTCAATGGAACTTTCTCCCTTGAGTTAATACCAATCAATCAGTGCCGACTCCACTTCACCAAATCCTTCAGATGAGACTATAAATTGAGGTCCCGTGTGCGAATGAGTGCAGAATATCTTGCCCACATGTGAAATTCTGTTCCACCTTTCGGAAGAGTAGGCCAAAACAGGTGTTTCACTACAAATGGTTATTGCTGTAGATACATCCCTTCGAATTCTATGACGATTAAACACTTTTTATATGAGTTCTTGCTTGTTTCATACAATCGCACAGTACATTTCTGTCATATCCTAGTATAATACTGGTAATCAGATGCAGGTGCATTGATTTATTGCAGTAAAAAGACACAAGACATCCTAGGTTGGAAAGTGAATGGTTGCGATAAAAAAAAACAACAACACCAAAAGCCGATCATCTGCTGTTATGTTCCCAAAATGTGAAAGTTGATTTAGACTCACAAAAACTACATAAAAAAAAAAGAAACCAGGCAGAACCAATAGTTTCCATTACCCTATCTTAGACACATGTCTCTTTGTGTTTAGGTGTCCAACCATAGCAGTACTTTGTGCCATAATACTGATTCAAAACAGTAGTGCTATGATAAAAAAAAAAATCAATGCAACTTAATGTTCTTTTGATTTTCAGTACAAAAGGATATCTTTTAAAAAAAATCGTTTTCAAACAGTAAAATTTGAGAAGGCAACATATTCTTGGATGGAACTTGTTTTGAAGGAAATTTGTGCTTGTATGAATTTTATCTAGATCTAACATTAAAACTGAATGTCATGCACTTCTTTCTTTCTTTTTTTTTAAAAACACGTTGAGCTTCCACACAGTTCTCCAACGAACAAATCGGAGGTGACTGTGATTTATTTTTAATCTTCAGTCAATTGCCAGTTTTAAAACTGTCGTTTAATGACAGAACGTTACATTTGTGTTAGTTTCCAAATTTGAGAGGAAGAGAGAAAGAAAGGAAGTTGAGGAGGGGGCATCAACAACATTATCATCAACAAAAACAACACACACACATATGATACTACCACTGGCACCACTTATGCCAACACACACACACACACACACACACACACACACACACACACACACACACACACACGAACGCGCACACACACACACACACACACACACACGAACGTGCACACACACACACACACGAACGCGCGCACACACACACACACACACACACAACACACACACACACACACACACACACACACACACACACACACACACACACTTACTCCTCTCGTTTCCAGGGCCATTTCTCTCCTCCCAACACATTACTTGGTGATCGCACACAACTGACGGCGACATCGTGCACACGATGCAGAACCCTCAGACAACAAGCAGACGAC
>JASPKP010004729.1:10000-17109 GCA_030674155.1 Stramonita haemastoma | reverse complement strand
ATCTATCTTTTCATTATTATTTTATTTTTTATCTTTCTACCCACTAAAAAAACTTCTTTTCTATCTTTTTAAAATTATATATTATTTATCTATTTTTTTTTTTTTTAAATTTTCAAATTTAATTTTATTAATTTTAAAATTCAAATTATTTATAAAATAAAAATTTATTGGTTTTTTTTGGGGAAATTTTCTTTTGGGGGGGTTTGGGGGGGGGTTTGGGGGGGTTTTCCCCTTTTTTCTCGGGTCTCTCCTTTTTTCAATTTTAATTTTTTGCTCCCCCGGTTTTTTTAAAAAAAAAATTTAATTTGGGTTTTTTCCCCTTTTTTTTCCCCCCTCTCTTTTTTCTCTTCTCTCTCTCTCTCCCCTCTCTCTCTTTTCTCTCCTTCTCTCTCTCTCTCTTTTCTCTCTCTCTCTCCTCTCACCTTCTCTCTCTCTTCTCTCCCCCCCCCCCTTTTTTTGTCTTTGCCTGTCTTTTTTTTTCTGTCGGGTTTTTTTGGGGTTTTTTGGGTCTGTTGCTGTCTGTCTTCTCTCTCTCTCTCTCTCTCTCTCTCTCTTTTTCTCTCTCTTTTTTCTCTCTCTCTCTCTTCTCTCCTCTTTTTTCCTCCCTCTTCTCTTCTCTGTTTTTTTTCTTTTTTTTTCCTGTTCGTCCCCCCTCCCCCCCATCTCCCCCTTCCTTTTTCTCTCTCTCTTTTTCTTTTTTCTTTTTCTCCTCTTTCCTTTTTCCCCCTTTTTTCCCCCTTTTTTTCATTTTTTCTTTCTTTTTTCTTTTTCTATTCGCTTCTCTTCCCCCTTTTTTTCTTTTTTTCTTCTCTTTTTTCTTTCTTTTCTTTTCTCTTTTTTTTCCCTCCTTTCTTTTTCCCCCTTTTTTCCTTTTTTTCTTTTCTGTCCCCTCTTTCTCAAATCTAAAAATTTTCCCCCCTTTTCTTTCTGCCCCCTTGGTTTATCTGGGTCCCCCCCCCCCCCCCCCCCAAAAACCCCCCATTTTTCAAAAAAGGTCAGTCCCCCCGGGGGTAGCTGTAGGGGGAACCCTTTCCCCCCTTTCCCCCCCTCCCCCTTTCCCCCTTTTTCCCCCCCCCCCTTTTTCCGGGAAAAATTTTTGAAAAAAATTTTTGGTTTTTTAAAAACAGGGAAGGAAATCCCAAAAAAAATGTTTTTTTTTCTCCTTTTTTTTGGGGGGGTTGTAACGGCTTTTTTTTACCCTACTCCCCTTTTCATGGGAACAACAAAAATGTTTGGGGGGGGGTTTTGGGGGTTTAGGGTTTGTTTTTTTTGGTGGTGGGGGGTGGTGGTGGGGGTTTTCGTGGAGGTGGTTTTGGGGGTTGGGGGTGGTGGAGTAGAAAGTAGGGTGGGTATTTGTATGGAGTTTGTATGGTGTAGTTGTTTTGGTATTTTTTTAATAGTTGGGAATTTTGGGTGGTGGTGGTTGGTGGTGGTGGTAGTAGTAGTTTTTTTTTTGATTTTTATTTTTTTTTAGGTTTTGGGAAAATTTTTTTGGGGGGTTTTTAGTTTTTTAAGTAGTGGGGGGGTCCCCCCAATTTTTGGTTTTTTAAAATTTAAGGGGACTTTCGGGTTTTTTTTATTTCATCCGAAATTTTTAAAAAACCCGACCCCCACTAATGGGCAGGGAGGGGGAAAGGGGTCCTATCTCAGATAGGAAAAAAAATAAAATGCTTTTTTCTTTATTCCCAAATGGGGGGGGTTTTTGGGGAGGGGTTCCCAAAATCCTTCGGTTTCCCCTTTTTCGGTACATAAACAAAAAATTTTTAAAAATTTTTTTGCCTTTTTTTTCGCTAAACGGCACTGCCCACTAACGGCATTTGCACGGGCCTGCGGGGGCCAAAAACCCTTTTTCCCCCACTACCACTAAAAAAAACTACACTACACTACTTTTAAAACCCTACCTTCAAATACATCTAAAAACCGGAACTTTTTTTAAACCCCACAAAAATTCCAAAAATTCCCCAAAAAACCTCTAACTTTTTTTACCTCTTA
The DNA here is from genome assembly GCA_030674155.1 of Stramonita haemastoma. NCBI lineage: Eukaryota > Metazoa > Mollusca > Gastropoda > Neogastropoda > Muricidae > Stramonita > Stramonita haemastoma. The sequence continues at coordinate 15,117 of JASPKP010004729.1, read as the reverse complement.
CAGGGCCCGGGGGCAAAGTTTTGCGGGGGCACTACAACTACTCAAAACCCCACTAAATATCCCCCAAAACATTTAACACTAAAATAACAAAAATTTACACGATTTTTTATACCCCAAAAATTTTACCCCCCCCCAAAAAAACCCCCCTTTACCCTACACAAAAAACACATACGCTACCTAAAACTACCTTTTTTTTAACATTTTACATTTTAAAAAAAAAAAACTCCCACCCCCATTTCCCAAAACACCCCACTATACTCCCCCCCTTCAAAAACCAAAACCAAATTTTTTAAAAAAACTTTTAAATTTTTTAAAAAATTGGGGTTTTTTTACCCTAAAATTTACATTTTTACTACTTTTTAAAATTTTTCCCTTTTTGGCGGGTTAAACCCCAAAAACTACCCACAAAATCTACACTATCCCCCCCACCTTTCTAAATCCCCCCAAACTGTTTTTATACAATTTTTTAAACACCCCCCCTTTTTTCCCAACCCCTTTTCCATTTTTTAACCCCTTCATTTTTTATTTAACGGGTTTTTTAAAAATTAAATTTTAGACACTTACCATAAATTTTGGGGTTGCACTACATTAGCAGAAAAACCTTCCCCCTCCATTCCACTTTTTTTTCCACCCCAAAACCCAAAACCCCCACTACAAATAAACTTAAACCCCCCCTTTTGCACTGACTGAAAGGCTGTTTTTTTACTCTTTTCCCTTTTTGCAACACTCCCCATTACTTTCCAACCCCCATTTTTTTTCACTGTTCCCCTTTTTCCCCTTTTTCCCACTCCATTTCCCACTCCACAACTTTTTCCTACCCCAAAACACCCAAAAAAATTTTCCCAAAAAAAACCCCCCAAGGGGTGCCCCCCACTTTTTTCCTTTTCTCACCCTTTCCCCCAAAACCCCACCCTTTGAGGCTTTTTTGGTTTTTTCGGGGGTTCTTGGGTTGTAACCCCCCAAAACCCTTTTCAAAAAATTTAACAAACACCAGGCCAAAAATTTACCCCCCCCCAAACCCCCCAAAAGAAAACCCCAAAAACCCCCGTTGTTTTTGGGGCCCCACATTTGAATTTTACCCCCTTTTTTTCATGTTAACCCCAATCACAAAACCAAAATTACAACCCCCAAATTTTTTTAAATTTTAACCCCAAAGTCCAAATAAATTTTAACAATACATAAAAATTCCCCCAAACAAGTCCTCCCCCATCCCCAACCCCCCAAGGGGACCCTTTTTTAAACAATTTTTTTCCCCCACATCTTTTTCAACAAGCCCTTTTTTAAACTTTAAACCCCAACCCCCACATCAATAAAAAAGCCCTTTTAAAAAACAAAACCCCCAAATTTTTCACATCCCACAACCCCCATAATTTTCCAACAAAAATTCCCCCTTTCCCCCAAAAAACCCCAATTTTTCCAAATTTTTCAAAAATCATTTAACCCCCCCACATAAAATACCCACCCCTTTTAAACCCCATTATCCTCATAAAAAAATTAAAATTCCCCCCAAAAAAAAACTCCACACCCCCATCCCCCCACCCTATTTATTTAAAGGAAAAAGTACCCAATAACACAGCACAGCCCACCGACTCCATTCCCAAACCCCAAAACCCCGTACTTTTTAGTGCTAAAAAATGCTGTTTTTTTTTTTCGGCCGGGGTGGTTAAAAATTTAATTGACAGTCGTAAACCCCCCCACATTCCCCTCACACCCCCCACTCCAACCAAAACACCCATCGCATTACACCCCCCCTCCCAAACCACCCACCTGTTAACATCACATCACCCAAAAAACATCACACCAACCACTCCAATCCCATAAAACCCCAAACCCCACTCACCCAAAACCCACATCCCCCTTTCCAAAAACCCCCCCGGGTCACCACACCACTTAAAAAAAAACCCCAAAACCAGCCCCCCTCAAAACCAACCCCCCATTTTATCACACCACCCTCCCCCCCCCCAACCCCATCTCCCACATCTGCCAAAACCCATCCCACACACTTTACCAATCAAAATTTTAGCCACACCCCTTCCCACCCCCACCACACCAAAAATAACACCCACCCCCCGGGTTTCCCCCAAAACCCAGTATGATGAAATGATACAATAAAAAAAAAAGCATTCAAAACCCCAAAACACCTTTTAATCAAAAAACTGTCGATTTCATCCCTTTTAGCGGTTGTATCAAATAAGTCTTAAATTTTCCTTTAAAACCACAAACCCCAAAAAAAACACACACCCCCCAAAAACCACCCACCAAAAAACCCCCCACCCCAACCCCCCGCACTCCCCCCCCCGCCCGACCAAAAACCACACCACCCCCAACCCCATACCCCAACAAACCCGCCACCACACCACCACTACACCACACCAAAATACACCACACCACACCAACCCCGCCACAAAACAAAACCCACCGCACCAACCAAAACCCACACACCCCAACCCCGCACCACCCACATAACCCCCAAAACACATAACACCACCATTCCAATCAAAACCACACCAACCACGCCACACCACCACCATACATCACACCCAGTCCCAACCCAGGCCCAACCGCACCTAAACTAAGCGCTCTTTCATTCCTTCATTCCTTCATTCCCCTTCACTCATTCATTCATTCATTCATTCATTCTTCCTTTAACCACAAGGTCAACAGCAGGTATTGGCACTCACTCAACAATGTTTCTGCAACCATCGTGTCAAGACCTTTTTGACTTCCTCCGAGACTATGGGATTGATCAAGCGTGATTGTATGCGATTTTCTTCCTTTGTTTGTCTGTTTGTCTGTCTGTCTGTTCTGTCAGTCTGTCAGTCTGTCTGTCTGTCTGCTGTCTGTTCTGTCTGTCTGGTCTTCTCTCTCTCTCTCTCTCTCTCTCTCTTCTCTCTCTCTCTCTCTCTCTTCTCTCACACACACACACAACCACACACACACATTCTCTCTCTCTCTCTTCTCTCTCTTCTCTCTCTCTCTCTCTCTCTCTTCTCTCTCCTCTTCTCTCTCTCTCTTTCTCTCTCTCTCCCCCTCTCTCTCTACACAACCATTCTCTCTCTCACACACAAAACACATTCTCTCTCTCTCTCTCTCTCTCTCTCTTCTCTCTCTCTCTCTCTCTCTCTCTCTCTCTCTCTCCTCCTCTCTCTCTCTTCTCTCTCTCTCATTTTTTCCCATGGCAAGCACAGTATGGTGTTTACTGTTACAATCCGCTGACCACCACTGCGGTGCCCGAGATTTCGTTCTTTCACAGTCTGGAACACAAATTGTTTTGGATAAGCTAGTACTGTTTGCCTCTGTGTGTCAGCATGTGTGTGTGTGTGTTGTGTGTGTGTGTGTGTGGTGTGTGTGTTGTGTGTGTGTGTGTGTGTGTGTGTGTGTGTGTGAGGGAAAATCATGTGAGAGTAGAGAGAGAGAGAGAGAGAGAGAGAGAGAGTGTGTGTGTGTGTGTGTGTTGTGGTGTGTGTGTGTGGGTGTTGTGTGTGTGGTGTGTGTGAGAGTGAGAGAGAGAATGTGTGTGTGTGTGTATGTGTGTTTGTGTGGAATCTCTTCTCCTCTCTCTCTCTCTCTCTCTCTCTCTCTTCTCTCTCTCTCTCTTCTCTCTCTTCTCTTCTCTCTCTCTCTCTCTCTCTCTCTCTCTCTCTCTGTGTGTGTGTGTGTGGTGTGTGTGTGTTTGTTTTGTTGCGTGTACTACCTCAGTGTGTGCTTGAAATATTATGTTCATTGTTCCGATTTGTGTGTTTGTTCCTTTTTATTTTGGCGTACTGTGCGTTATGTGTTGTTCTTTTCACCTCCACTCTGCCCATTTGTCCATAGGAAGAATGGGCGGTTGCCCTCTGCTTTTTGGTATTATTTTTTAGGTAGTAGTGGTTCTATTTTGTATTTTGTATTTTGTACCACTTTATGTCACAGCAGATTTCTCTTTGTGAAATTCGGGCTGCTCTCCCCGGGGAGAGCGCGTCGCCACAAGTGCAGCGCCTATCCATTTTTTTTTCCCTTTTTTCCTGTCTGCAATTGTATTGTGAGTTGTTAATATGTTGTGGGTTCTTCACCTTGTTTTTTTTCTTCTTGTTGTATTGTCGTTGTTGTCATTTGTTTAGCTTCTTCATCTTCATCATCATCATCATCATCATCATCATCATCATCATCACATCATCATCATCATCATCATCATCATCATCATCATATTCTTCTTCTTCTTCTTCTTCTACTTTCTTCTTCTTCTTCTTCTTCTCTTCTTCTTCTTCTTCTTCTTCTTCTTCTTCTTCTTCTTCTTCTTCTTCTTCTTCTTCCTCCTCCTCCTCCTCCCTCCTCTCCTCCTCCTCCTCTCTTTCTTCTCCTCTTCTTTCATCTTGTTGTTGATCCTCTTCTTCCCTCCCTCCTCCTCGTCCTTCTCCTCTTCTTTTTCTCCTCTATCTCTCTTCTTCTTCTTCTTCTTCTTCTTCTTCTTTCTTCTTCTTCTTCTTCTCTTCTTCTCTTCTTCTTCTTCTTCTTCTTCTCTTCTTCTTCTTCTTCATCGTCTTCCCTTCCTCCTCCTCATCCTCTTCCTTCTCCTCCCCCATCCTCTGTCTTCTTCTCCACCTTTTGTTCTTCTTTTCTCCCCCCCCCCCCCCTTCTTCTCCCTCTTTTCTTCCTTTTTCTATCCCCTCCTCTTCCTCTCTCCTCCTCCTCCTCCTTTTTCCTTCTCCTCCTTCGTTTTTTTCTTCTTCTTTGTCTCCAGTGTCTTCTTTCTTTCTCTCTTTCTTTTTACTCGTCCTATTTCCCCTTTATCTTTTCTTCTTTTTCGTCTAACGGAACAGACAATGGTGTGATGATATTACATTGCGTGACAGCGGTATTAAGTGTTGCACTGTGGATCTGCGATGACTCAGTGGGAGGAAAACTTCCTTTTTCGAAAGAAAAAAAGTGGAGGCCCTTTTTTATGGCAGGAATGTAATGTTAGGAATGTGGGCCGACCGGTTTTTTAGGCTTTTTGTTTGTGTGTTTGTTTGTTTGTTTTGTTTGTTTGTTTGTTTGTCTGTTTGTGGTTTTGTCTCTGTGTGTGTGTGCATCTGTCTTTCTCTGTCTCTCTGTCTGCCTGTTTTTCTTTCTCTCTCTCTCTCTCTCTCTCTCTCTCT
>JASPKP010004728.1:10000-12500 GCA_030674155.1 Stramonita haemastoma | reverse complement strand
TTTCAACTATGACCAGGGATGGTTGGGGGTGGGAGGGGGGGAGAGAAGAGAATGAAGAGGAGGAGGAAGGGAGAGATGCGAACTTATCAGGATCCAATCCAATGATGGTGCTTATAGCCCCGCCGACCACATAGGCCATATCAGGGCTATCACCTCGTCATGTTTTAAAACTCATATTAAAAGTGTGCGACTATATACAGTTTAAAACGGGTATAAAACCAACTCGACTGTCCTTGCTTGTATCGACCAACGCCCTGGTCAACCATAAGGGTCAGCCCAGGACGGCCCCCGCATCGTGGGAAAACCCACATCGATCACACATAAAATGAGATAAAACCAAAACCAGATTCTTTAAAAGAACCTTGTCCTTAAAGACCAACTCATATCAGACGGAAAAAGCCGGATTCTCTCTGGAAGTTGAAAATGGTGTCCGGTGGAACATCCCGAAAGAGGATCTTTAGTGAGTCTGCGGTAAAATGCTTGTGCCTAATATCCTGAACATCCTGACACTCCAGGAGCAGATGCTTGATGGTTACCCGCACATCACAAGTCACGCACCATGGGGTTCCCTCGCCTTTCAGCAAATGAACGTGAGTGCTGTGAGAATGACCCATATGTATCCTGGTGAGCACTGTCGCCTCCCTTTGGTTTTTGACACCCAGAGGGAAAACCTCTTTCAGGTTGGGACGGATCTGAAAAAGCTTGTTGTCCGTCTGAGCGTTCCACTCCTCCTGCCATTTATTTTATTTTATCTTTTTATTTTATTCTTTTATATCGAGGATAATGGGATAAGCACTCATGTGCTTTTTTCATCCAGTCCCCGTGTGTATGCAGTTGTGTAAATATTGTCAACTGTTCCCACCGGCAGACAATGGCCTACACTTACGAAAAGCGGAACAGGATTTTAACGTGTGCGCAAGATGTTCTGCGTGCGTTTGCACACGGGGCCTCGGTTTACAGTCTCATCCGAAAGACTTTTGGGGAGAGTAGAATCAGCACTGATGTTAACTGCAGGGGAAAAAATCTCCTCTAACGGGAATCGAACTCGGGTCGTCAAATTGCCAGCGCAATGTTCTGACCACTAGGCTATCCCGTCCCGCCAGAGGGAGTGCGCGTATTGTTCGCTTCTAGGTTTCAGATCTGTGAATGGCACCGTGGACCCAGAAACCTCCTGCTCCGTGGCACACCTGGCGAGTCGGTTTAATCTCTTATGGTGTCTTTGCAGGTTGTGGTGATTATGGTGGTATGTGGTTGTGGTGGTGGTGGTGGTGGTGGTGGTGGGTGTGATGGTAGGAGAGTGATAAAGGGGGTAAGGTAGGGGGTGGGGGGTGGTATGGTGGAAAGAAGAAGAAAAGCCTGCACATTGTATTGTATTGTATTGTATTGTATTGTATTGTATTGTATTGTATTGTATTGTATTGTATTGTATTGTATTGTATTGTGTTGTATTGTATTGTATTGTATTGTATTATATTGTATTGTATTGTACTGTACTGTATTGTATCGTACTGTATTGCATTGTATCGTATTGCATTGTATTGTATTGCATTGTAATGTATTGCATTGTATTGTATTGTATCGTATTGTATTGTATTGTATTGTATTGTATTGTATTGTATTGTATACCGCTTTAAGTCACAGCAGATTTCTCTGAGTGAAATTCTGGCTGCTCTCTCTGGGGAAGAGTGTGTCGCCACGACAGCAGCGCTACCCATCATTTTTTTTTAATTTATTCTTTTCTTGTCTGCAACTTTGTTTCCCTGCCAGAGTGGCTTTTATTTATTAATTATTTTTTTTTACAGACTTTTGCTAAGGACATCTCTCTTGTTGCCGTGCGTTCTTTTACGTGCTATAAATATGTCTCACACTCTCGCAGGATCTCGGTTTATCGTCTGATCCGAAAGACTGGCACCCAGACCACCCCTCAGGGACTAGTAGGTGAGGGAAAAGTTTTGGGCCCAAACGGGGATTGAACCTCCACACACTCCGAACCCGGACTTTTCGCTTTCTAGACAGGCGCGTTACCTCTTGGGTCACATACACTTGGATCGGTAGTCTAAAGGTAACGCGCCTTGCCTAGAAAGCGAAAAGTGCCTGGGTCGGAGTGTGCGGTGGTTCGTACCCCGTTCAGGCCCAAAACTTTTCCCCCATCCATTAGACCATGAGTAGTGTTTTGGATGTTAGTCTTTCGGATCAGACGATAAACCGAGAGATCCCGCGTGCTACACATCATCCATTAGCGCACGTAAAAGAACCCACGGCAACAAGAGGATTGTCCCTGGCAAAATTCTGTAGGAAAAAAAACCCCACTCTGATAGGGAAACAAATACAGTTGCAGACTTCCCAAGGAGAGCAGCCCGAATTTCACGCAGATAAATCTGCCGTGACATAAAGTTGTATTAAAACAAAGAATGAAAAGACACCTGTTTTTTTTCACAAAAAAAATAACCACAAAAAGAAAAAGAAAGCGTAACAAAATAAATCTCCACCACCCCATATT
>JASPKP010004728.1:2500-5000 GCA_030674155.1 Stramonita haemastoma | reverse complement strand
CACCAAGGAAACAGAGCATCGCACAATTCACAGGTGTGTCCCGATTTAGTAACACAACTCTGCGACAGGGCTCTGATCGCATGGGAGGTAATCTACTTACCGCCCATCACATAATAATTATATATATGAGGGGCGGGATAGCTAAAAGGTCAGAGCGCTCGCTTTCCCCAAGTCAAGTTAATTAAGCAGCATCGAGCGTGGTTACAAATCGGATGGGTGACCGTTTGCGCGCCTTGGCTTCAGCACAGTCCCCCCAGTTCACCCAGCTGTAAATGGGTACCTGCCCTCTTCAGGGTCAGGGAAGGTAAAGCAGCAAGGGAGAGGAAATGGGCGCCGCCCTCAATATGCTGGCCCCTAGAGAAGCTGAGGTCTCTGATGCCTCGCTCCCCTACGACCTCCTAGGTTATGGGCCACCTTTACCTTAATTATATACATACATACATACATACATACATACATACATACATACATACATACATACATACATACATACATACATACATACATACATACATACATACATACATACATACATACATATATTATATTATATATATATATATTATATATATATATATATATTATATATATATAATTAGATATACATATATACATATATATACATCCACATTATATATATATATATATATATATATATATATATATATATATATATATATATATATATATCCATTTCTTGTCTATAAACCTGTCAGCCTGTCTGTAAACATATTCATCCCCTTTTTTTTTTTACTCCACACCTGTCAGCCTAGCATTTATTTTTAAAATCCAAACTCTTACAAGGTTTAGATTGCACTTAAAGCAGATGATCAAACGTACAAAGAGACAGGGAGAAACAGACAGACAGACAGACAGACAGACAGACAGACAGACAGACAGACAGACAGACAGACAGACAGACAGACAGACAGACTGACAGACAGACAGACAGATAGATAGATAGATAGATAGATAGATAGATAGATAGATAGATAGATAGATAGATAGATAGATAGATAGATAGATAGATAGATAGATAGATAGATAGATAGAGATAGAGAGAGAGAGAGACAGGCAGACAAACAGGAAGACAGAGAGACAGACAGACAGACAGAAAGACAGAGACAGAGGTAGACAGAGATAGAGAGAGACAGAGACGTCGACATAGACAGAGACAAAGAAAGACAGTCAGAGACAGCCACAGAGACAGACAGAAACAGAGAGAAAGAAAGAGAGACACAGACACACAGACAGACAGAAAGACAGATTTTTAAGGGAATGAATGATTGAGTGATTGAAGTAATTCACTCTCCTGATCGACAGATCCTTGGAATTCATCCATTCCTTCCTTCCTTCCTTCGTGCATTCCTTCGTTCGTTCCTTCGTGCATTCCTTCGTGCATTCCTTCGTGCATTCCTTCGTTCGCTCCTTCGTTCATTCCTTCGTTCATTCTTTCGTTCATTCCTTCATTTCTTCCTTCATTCATTCCTTCATTCGTTCATTCTTTTGTTCATTCCTTCGTTCATTCCTTCGTTCATTCCTTCCTTCATTCCTTCATTCGTTCATTCTTTTGTTCATTCCTTTGTTCATTCCTTCGTTCATTCCTTCGTGCATTCCTTCATTCCTTCGTGCATTCCTTCGTTCACTCCTCCCTTCGTTCATTCCTCCCTTCGTTCATTCATTCCTTCATTCATTCCTTCATTCCTTCGTGCATTCCTTCCTTCCTTCGTTCATCCCTTCGCTCATTCCTTCGTTCATTCCTTCATTCCTTCATTCGTTCATTCCTTCCTTCATTCCTTCGTGCAATCCTTCCTTCCTTCATTCGTTCATTTCTTCGTGCATTCCATCCTTCCTTCCTTCCTTCGATAATCCCTTCCTTCATTCCATCGTTCATTCCTTCGTTCATTCCTTCCTTCGTTCATTCCTTCATTCATTCATTCCTTCGTTCATTCCTCCATTCCTTCCTTCCTTCGTTCATTCCTTCCTTCGTTCATTCCTTCCTTCCTTCCTTCCTTCGTTCATTCCTTCCTTCCTTCCTTCGTTCATTCCTTCCTTCCTTCGTTCCTTCCTTCCTTCCTTCCTTTGTTCATTCCTTCCTTCGTTCATTCCTTTCTTCGTTCATTCATTCCTTCATTCCTTTGTTCATTCTTTCTTCGTTCATTTCTTCATTCCTTCCTTCGTTCATTCTTTCGTTTGCTCCTTTGTTCATTCCTTTGTTTATTTCTTCGTTCATTCCTTCGTGCATTCCCTCGTGCATTCCTTCATTCATTCCTTCTTTCGTTCATCCCTTCATTCCTTCCTTCATTTCTTCCTTCATTCTTTCCTTCGTTCATTCCTTCATTCATTCCTTTATTCCTTCATTCATTCCTTCATTCCTTCCTTCTTTCCTTCGTTCATTCCTTCATTCATTCCTTCATTCCTTCCTTCTTTCCTTCCTTCCTTCCTTCTTTCCTTCGTTCATTCCTTCATTCATTCCCTCATTCCTTCCTTCTTTCCTTCC
>JASPKP010004727.1:0-17112 GCA_030674155.1 Stramonita haemastoma | reverse complement strand
TTAGATTACGACTCCAACGCCCTAACCACTAGACTACAGCGGCCGCTAAGACTGGTGGAAGCTGCAGAAAATCAAGGCTGATGGTGGAATCTCCTCTTCTTCAGCATTCCTCCTACTGCAGTTTCTGAGCAGTTGTGACATAATGATGATGATGATGATGATGATAAATGGAGGCTTATATAGCGCGAATTCCGAAAAACATGGGCTCACGGCGCTGTACAATCAAATCAATTTAAATCCGTTAGCTGACATATGAACGTGAAAAATTTGACTGGCACACAAAAAAAACCCCAACCATAAGGAAAAATGCATGCGCATACAATACACAGCATATTACATGGCCAGACAATAAACGTAAAATAAATGCAATATCATCAAAAAATGTACAGTGCAGTACGATGCATACACACACACGCACGCATGCACGCACGCACACACACACACACACACACACACCCGCGCGGCGCGCGCGCGCACCCACGCACGCACGCACACACGCACGCGCACTCAAAAACACATACACAAAACACACAACACGGAATAACAAAGAAAACGGCACATTCAGGATTTACCCTATACGTACTCACATTAACAAAAAAATAAGATGAAGTAAAATAGAAATGAAGAACCTTATCATATCCCAAAATAGCAAAAGACCAGCACTACTAGAGTCAGAGATGAGTCAATAAAATGGGAAATCAATTTTGATCAGGGTCAGGGACAAGAATCGGATAAAATAAAAGTGTGTTTTGAGCAACCTTTCAAAGGAGGAAATAATATATCTATATGTACATATAAGTACACAGGTACAATAAGTACACAATATAAGTACATAATTAGAACCGATTTAAAAACAGCAGAAAACGTGGTTCATAGAAGGTGCCTATAGCCTGGGTAAGGCAATTTGGGTCAAATTTCAGTCCAAAAACAACCACACAGAACTGGTCTTGAACACTGCAAGAAAACTCAAACTGGCAACTGTATAATTTATCATGTCAAAAAAGACTTTTCCCCCGAAGTAAGAAGCAGGAGAAACAGCCTGCAGCCTCTTCTCTGCTCCCTGCCTGCGGGCTGACAGTATTTTTTTTTTTGTATTTTGTATTTTGTACCACTTTATGTCACAGCAGATTTCTCTGGTGAAATTCGGGCTGCTCTCCCTGGGGAGAGGGCGTCGCCACAAGTGCAGCACCTACCCATTTTTTTTTCTTTTTCCTGCATGCAACTGTATTTGTTTCCCTATCAGAGTGGCTTTTTTTCTACAGAATTTTGCCAGGGTCAACCCCCTTGTTGCCGTGGGTTCTTTTACGTGCGCTAAATAATGATGTGTAACACACGGGACCTCGGTTTATCGTCTCATCCGAAAGACTACCCTAGACCACCACTCAGGGTCTAATGGATGGGGGAAAGTTTGGGGCCCAAACGGAACCACCGCACACTCCGGCCGGATTTTGTGCTTTCTAGGCAAGGCGCGTTACCACCTAGACCACCTAGACCACCGAAGGCTTTCTACAGTTTGGACACAGTGGTTTGTGAAGACACAGTCTGTACAGTTAACATTCACAGTCAGTCCATCAACAACATAAGGTAAAGGTAAAGGTGTCCCATAACCTGTGTGATTGTAGCAGGGGAGCGAGGCGTCAGAGACCTCAGCTTCTCTAGGGGGCCAGCATATCAAGGGCGGCGCCCATCTCCTCTCCCTCGCTGCTTTATCTTCCCTGACCCTAAAGAGGGCAGGTACCCATTGACAGCTGGGTAAACTGGGGGAACTGTACTTGTAGCCAAGGCGGAGCAAATGGTCACCCATCCAGTTGGTAACCACGCTTGACGCTGCTTAACCTTGGCGGGGAAAAGCGAGTGCTCTGACCACTGAGCCATCCCGTGGAACAACATACAAGGAAGAAACCGCAGTTTGGGGCTGCAACCACGCTAGCTGGGGAAAGAAGTCCGCAAGTAACCAGAAGAGACAGGACCCTTATTTTACTTATTTATTTATTTATTTATTTATTTATTTATTTATTTATTCTTTTATATAGAGGATAATGGAATAAGCATTAATATGCTTTTTTTCATCCAGTCCCCGTGTGTATGCACTCACTCACTCAGTCCCATGTCCCAAAGGACGTAGGGGGGACATGAGAGAAGACGCAACAGAGATCTTTTTCCATGCGTCACGATCCTGTGTCGCTAGTAGGAGGTGTTGCAGGGGTTGGGCGGTCCAGTCTTTGATGTTGTCAACCCATATATGTCAACAGTGTGTATGCAGTCATGTAAATATTGTCATCTGTTCCTACCGGCACACAATGGCCTACTCTTACGAAAAGCGGAACAGGATTTAACGTGTGCGCAAGATGTTCTGCGTCCGTTCGCACTCGGTTTTTAGTCTCATCCGAAAGACTTTTGGGGAGAGTGGAGTCAGCACTGATGTTAACTCCAGGAGAAAAATCCCCCTCGACCGGGAATCGAACTCGGGTGGTCAAATTGCTATCAGTAGGCTATCTGCAGGCACACTCCAGCCGAACCAGCGGGCCTAGGCCTATGCAGGAGTCAAACTCAGCCGTTCCTCCCATGTGGCCCCTAATGGACATCGCCAAACACGCGGGTTTGGCAGAGGGAGAACGCCACCATCTACTTTTTTTTTTCTCATTTCTGGTTGTTTTATGTTTGGCATTTCATTTGTTTGTTTTATTTTGCATATATATCCAGCTTAGGTAATAGTTTTCTCCTGTTTTTTGTTCTCTCTCTCTCTCTCTCTCTCTCTCTCTCTCTCTCTCTCTCCTCTCTCTCTCTCGGGGGTCAAAGGTGAACTTGTCAAGAACAGGTGTGTGTTCACCAGCTCTGATATTTTTTGTCCAGTTGGACTATTTAAAGTCGCCGTCAAGTACTGATACTGTGCCTGTGGGTAGCTGGTGCACCATGCCGGTTTCCCCGATAGTATTTCGGTCAGTGTGTGGTGGGTTTTTGCCCGTTTACCAGGCTTTCATGCTGAAGCGGGCAAAGTTCAAAGCTGCCATGTTTATGCGTGTGTTGACATTACGAACCCGGTGTGACGGTGCTATGACAGGTGTGCTCCTCTTTCTTCTCTACATGGGCAATTTGATCCATCAGTGTGGAGACATCGAACTGAACCCTGGCCCTCCAAAGCCAGACCCCATGAAGCAGACAACACTGAGAAGTGGAGGACAGCGACGGACAAGCAGTAGTGGGCAGGCAGCAGGTGAGAAATGCTGGGAAGACACTTCTGTTAAAGAAATGCTAGCAGACATGAGGGCAGACATAAACAACAAATTGGAAGACGTGAAAAGAGACATGACAGAGTTGAAAGAGTCAAACCGTGACCTGAAAGAAGACATTCATGAGCTAGGGATTTCCATCGACAGTTTAAGGAAAGAAAATGAACTTTTGAAAGAAGAAAACAGCGCACTGAAAACGAGAGTTGAAGACCTGGAGAGAAAGACAGACTACTTAGAAGGCCAATCCAAGCGAAACAACATTATCATATATGGAATGCCTAGAAGAGAAAAAGAAACTTGGCAAGAATGTGAAGGCATGGTGACAGATATGCTCACTGACCAACTGGAAATGGCAGAATCTGTACAATTCGACAGAGTGCACCGTGTGAACGCCAGTCCAAAATCTCCCATCATCGCCCGATGTACTTTTTTCAAAGACAGGGAGAAGATCCTGAAACAAAAGCGAAAGCTGAAAGGCTCGGGCATCTTCATCGGGGAAGATTTCTCCACAAGAATCAGGGAGCTAAGAGGAAGGCTGACTCCACACCTCAAGAGGGCCAGAGAGCAGGGGAAGAGAGCCACCATGGTCTACGACCACCTGGTCATCGAGGGGAAGCGGTTCGACCTCACTGCGGAAGACAGACTGGTGGAAGCTGGATAGCGTGTCGGCCGGCCCCTCGGAACAGTCACCGAAGCACGAACACCCACACACACACATATTAATGATGTTCCTTATTTCAGGGGGAAGAAAAATCCAAACCAACACCGGCAGCGAACGATGCACACACACGGGGTGACAGGTCAGGGTTTCTGTTGGGGTCAACCTGCTCATCTGTGATAGATGGCAGTCAAGTTGCACGTGCTAGGGGGACAGGTGGGGAGGTGAGGGGTTGCACTGGTGACAGCAAGTTGTTAACTAAAAATACCCTCGGCATTTCCGATACAGCGGGTTTTTCCGATAGGCAAGCTTTTTCGGGAGGGGAAACTGACAATATGTTTACAACAAATATGTATGGTAACTTAGAGGATGATTTCACTGAGAAAAGACGATGGGATCTTGATGATAGAAACGTGTGTGCAGTTAAAAATAACAGTGTGTGTCAAGAGAGAGTTGTTTTGTTGCCACCTACAAATACACCTAGTACTATCAGTGAAGAGCATGTCATAGTTAGTGGATTTGAGAGATGTGTTGATGTTAGTGATGATCGTGTGGTTATGGAGAAAAACTGTGTGGATAATATTGTTTCTAACTTCACTGGGGATGAGGCAACAGACGGTGTGGGGGAGAGTGATGGTGGGATGAGTGAGGATGACGTGGTAGAGGGAGGTAATTACAGACAGTTAAACGGGAGAGGGGAGGAAGATGTCGTTAGTGGTGGGAGCTGGAGTGGGGGAAGTGAGGATGGTGATGCAAGCAGATTGTCTTTCCTGCAATGGAATGTATGTGGTATTGCTTCAAAACTTCAGGATGCTGATTTTGTCAATTTTATAAAATCATTTGATTTTGTTTGTCTTGTCGAAACGTTTGTCGAGAAATTTGAGTCGGATTTATTTGAAGATCATGATATTTTTGTGAAACCAGCTGTTAAACTGACACAACGTGGGAGATGTTCAGGGGGGATTATTTTTTTGTGCGTAAGGTTTTTCTCCCTTACGTGCGCTGTATTGATGATAGTAGTGACTGTTGTGTGTGCTTTGTTCTTGATAAAGACTTTTTTCATTTTCCAAGGAATGTTTTATTTATTTGTACTTACTTACAACCAGAAAATTCTCCGTATTATTCTTATTTTGATTGTGAGGATGGAATGAGTTTACTTGAAGAAAATGTTTTGAAAAAGATGTTCATGTTTGATGATATTGATATCATACTGTGTGGGGATTTAAATGCTCGGACTTCTGACTGCTTACCTGATTTTGTGGATGAAAACAGTTTATCTGAAAATTGTACAAAACAGGCTGAAAATCACATTAAAAGGCAATCTAAGGATACTGTAATAAATTCATATGGTAGAACATTACTGAATATGTGTTCAGCATTGGGTTTATACATATTAAATGGTGTTTGTAAAAACGATGAAAATGGATGTTACACATATATTTCTGACCAAGGGAGCAGTGTTATTGATTATTTCTTAACTTCTGTGCCTTTCTTTGATTTTGCTTGTGATAGCATGACACTTCGAGTTTTAGACAGAATAGATTCAGATCATTTACCTGTTTTGTTGTGTCTAGATATAGATTTTAGGAGCACCTCTAATAGAAATTGTGGGGAGGCAGGGGCAGATCAGTTCATAACTAAGTATAGATGGAAACCCTTACTGGCTCAAACCTTTACTGACTCAATGAATGCAACAGGTGTAAAAGATGATATGAACAGGGCAGTGGATTTGATTGATAGTGATGTTAATCTAGCTATAAACACTTTTAATCAAATAATCAAAGATCAAGCAGAATATATGAAGACAAAAATTCAGTTTAATAAACAGCCTCTGAAAGACTGGTTTGATCATGAATGTAGAGTATCAAGACGTAAAGTAAGACGACTATTTAGAAAATTCAAACGCTCATCACAGAAAGACGATAGGACATCATTTTGTATTGCACGAAGAGAATATAAAAATATGCTTATAAGAAAGAAAAAGGAATACAATGACTTACATTTAAAAGAACTACTGACAGCCATAAAGAGTCCGACAAACTTTTGGGAAACTATAAGAAAAATATCACGTAAAAGATCTCAGCCAAAAAATACAATATCTACAAGTCAGTGGTTCGATCATTTCAAAGATGTATTGGAAAAGGAAGTGACTGAGTCAGTTGATACTGAAGACATAGGGGAGGGAGATACATTGCTAGATAGCCCTATAACAGCACAGGAAATAATGGTAGCAGTTGGAAAATTAAAAAAACGGTAAGTCAGCAGGTCCTGATGGCTTGATAGGTGAGTTTTTTAAATATTCAGGTGAATCCGTGTTAAAATTTTTAGTGAAGTTATTTAACCATTTGTTTGACAATGGCATCTATCCAGAGGGTTGGGTGGAATCCATCATTCTGCCTCTGTTCAAGAAAGGAAATGTAAATGACACAAACAATTATCGAGGAATATCTCTGTGTAACATAGCGAGTAAGATATATAGTTCAGTTGTCAATAATAGACTACAAGAATGGGTAATGACACATAATATTACAGGCGAATACCAAGCTGGATTCAAGAAGGATTATTGCACAGTAGATCATATGTTTACTTTGTTAGCTGCTGTTCAAAAGCAATTTGCATATAACCATAAATTATATGTTGCCTTTGTTGATTTTCAAAAAGCTTTTGATTCTGTTTCTAGAAATTTGTTGTGGCCTATTTTATTAAAAAATGGAGTTAGAGGAAAACTACACAGATGTATTCAAAGTATGTATAGAGAAGTAAAGGCTAGAGTGAGAAATGGAGCAACATTATCTGACTTTGTGAATTGTACAAGGGGTGTAAAGCAAGGAGATGTGTGTAGTCCGATATTGTTTTCATTGTTTGTCAATGATCTTGCCTTAGAAATTATTGAAAATGGAAAGCATGGAGTTTCTTTTGATGTGATAGAATTATTTGTGTTACTTTTTGCTGATGATATTATTTTGATATCAACAACTGTCGTAGGCTTACAAAGACAGATGAACAGTTTGTATCATGCAGCAAAGAGATTGGAGTTAAAGGTAAATATGGAGAAAACAAATATTATTGTCTTTCGTAAGGGGGGATATCTAGCTAGTCATGAGCATTGGAAATTCAATACTGAAATTGTTAAAGTAGTAAATGCTTATAAATATCTTGGAATATTTTTTTCAACTAGACTAAGTTTCACTTTTGCATGCCAGGATTTAATGAATAGAGCAAAAAGAGCGGTACTTGTTATTCTCAGAGTTATTTATAGACTTGATTGTAGTTCATTGAAAGTTTTTGTAAAATTGTTTGATTCTCAGGTTCAATCTATTTTACAGTATGGTGCCGAAATATGGGCTTTTGAAAACGGAAATCAGATTGAAAGGCTTCATTTGTTTGCTTTGAAACGTTTTATGAATGTTGACAATCGAACTCCTAATGATCTTATTTATGGAGAAGTTGGAAGATACCCAATATATCTTAATTCTTATGTGAAGTGCATTACTTACTGGCTTAGGATAACAAGACTGGAAAATCATAGACTGCCAAGTAGGGCTTATAAGATGCTATATAATCTGGATATGAGTGGAAAGAAGACTTGGGCTACAAATGTGCGGATGTGTCTAAATACTTATGGATTTGCATATGTTTGGGATAATCAGGGAGTTGAGGATGTTGGGAGCTTTATCAAATGTTTCAAACAAAGAATCATTGACTGCAGGTGGCAGGACTGGCATGACCATGTCGAAAACAGTAGTAGATTTAGGGAATATAGTATGTTTAAAGATACAAATAGTGTTGAACCATATACCGAAATTGAAATGAACAGATATGTTAAAAGTGCTTTGACAAAATTTAGATTTGGTGTATCAGCTATTGCAAGTCATCGGTTTAGATACAACAGGTTAACGGATAAAACAATATGCCGTCTATGCCACAGCTCAGAAGAAAATGAAATACACTTTTTGTTATGTTGTCCTGTTCTTTCTGACCTGAGGATCAAACTTATCCAACCAAAATATTATAAAGACCCGTGTCGTTTCCGGTTCAATGTACTCATGGCATCGAAAAATGAAAATGTGTTGAACAACTTGGCATTGTACATTTATAAAGCCTTAAAACGACTGGATGCTGCTATGTCGTAAGGTATTACATGATATGATATGATTTGGTGTTATACTTTTCTGATTGAAAATGCAATGACTTCCATTGGTATGCAAATGATCACCCCTTCAGTTGGGGGCTATGGCCTAATCTGAATAAACATTTCGTATTCGTATTCGTATTCGTATTCTCTCTCTCTCTCTCTCTCTCTCTCTCTCTCTCTCCTCTCTCTCTCTCTCTCTCTCTCTCTCTCTCTCTCTCTCTTTTCGGAGGGTGGATGGATAGTTTAGTGGTCAGAACATTGTGCTGGCAATTTGACGACCTGGGTTCCTTTCCGGTCGAGGAGATTTTTCTCCTGGAGTTAACATCAGTGCTGACTCCACTCTCCCCAAAAGTCCTTCCGATAAGACTTTAAACCGAGGCCCTGTGCGAATGCACGCAGAACATCTTGCGTACACGTTCAATCCTGTTCCGCTTTTCGTAAGAGTAGGCCATTGTGTGCCGGTGAGACCAGATGACATTTACAAAACCATACACACGGGGACTGGATGTAAGAAAGCACAAGAGTGCTTATTCCATTATCCTCGATATAAAAGAATAAATCAAA
The DNA here is from genome assembly GCA_030674155.1 of Stramonita haemastoma. Lineage (NCBI taxonomy): Eukaryota > Metazoa > Mollusca > Gastropoda > Neogastropoda > Muricidae > Stramonita > Stramonita haemastoma. The sequence goes on along the minus strand of JASPKP010004727.1, from coordinate 8,525 downwards.
TCAAATCAAAATCAAATCAAATCAATGAACTCTCTCTCTCTCTCTCTCTCTCTCTCTCTCTCTCTCTCTCTCTCTCCTCTCTCTCTCTCTCCTCCTCTCTCTCTCTCCTCTCTCTCTCTCTCTCTCTCCTCTCTCTCTCTCTCTCTCCTCTCTCCTTTCGGAGGGTGGATGGATAGTTTAGTGGTCAGAACATTGTGCTGGCAATTTGACGACCTGGGTTCCTTTCCGGTCGAGGAGATTTTTCTCCTGGAGTTAACATCAGTGCTGACTCCACTCTCCCCAAAAGTCCTTCCGATAAGACTTTAAACCGAGGCCCTGTGCGAATGCACGCAGAACATCTTGCGTACACGTTCAATCCTGTTCCGCTTTTCGTAAGAGTAGGCCATTGTGTGCCGGTGAGACCAGATGACATTTACAAAACCATACACACGGGGACTGGATGTAAGAAAGCACAAGAGTGCTTATTCCATTATCCTCGATATAAAAGAATAAATCAAATCAAATCAAAATCAAATCAAATCAATGAACTCTCTCTCTCTCTCTCTCTCTCTCTCTCTCTCTCTCTCTCTCTCTCTCTCTCTCTCTCTCTCCTCTCCTCTCTCTCTCTCTCTCTCTCTCTCTAAGTTTACTTGAAGTTATTGGTTTTGATTAATTATAGTCCTTGCTCAGACCAAGGGCCAGATGAAAAAAAGAAAGTATGTTTTTTTTCCTCCCCCAGGTAAACCAATGGTTAGATTTTGGGTATGCCAACCGCCCCCCCCCCCCCCCCCCAAAAAAAAAAAAAAAAGAAAGAAAGAAAAAAACCCACCAAAAACAAACTCAAAACAAAACATAACAAAAAAAACAACCAAAAAAAACTGTAGAGTAGTAGGAGATTTATTCTTTATTTATTATTCTTTTATAACGAGGATAATGTAATAAGCACTCATGTGCTTTTTGTTGTTGTTTTTACATCCAATCCCCGTGTGTATACAGTTTTGTAAATGTCATCTGTTCCCACCGGCACACGATGGCCTACTCTTACGAAAAGCGGAACAGGATTTAACGTATGTGCAAGGTGTTCTGCGTGCATTCGCACACAGGCCTCGGTTTTTAGTCTCATCCGAAAGACTTTTGGGGGAGGAGTAGAGTCAGCACTGATGTTAACTCCAGAGGAAAAATCCCCTCCACTGGGAATCGAACTGGATTCTACGCTGAGATAGCCATCTGCACTGTTTCAGCGCGACCAGGCTGGCAGCTGGCCTGTCAGAGGCATGGACGCGTGGAAAGCCGGCACTACATATACTGATGACTGTTATAACTACTGTTTTAAAACATCTGTTTACTCCTAAATTACACTAAATTTTGGACACAAATTCACAAAAAATCAAAAACATTTTTAACTCTCGACATAGAAATTAATCGAAACTGCCAAGAATGCTATTTATGAATAAAGGAGAAGGTATGAATACTAGAGACTATCTGGTAAATTGATCTCTCTCCGACCTTCAGTACCGTGCTTAACCACAATTCCTTGTTTGATGTACCAGACTCTTTATAACAGTTAATGATAGCCTAACAAGCTATTGAGTAGTTGAGTAAATCAGTCATGGAGAGAGAGAGAGAGAGAGAGAGAGAGAGAGAGAGAGAGAGAGAGAGAGAGAGAGAGAGAGAGAGAGAGAGAGAGAGAGAGAGAGAGAGAATGAATGAATGAATGAATAATCTTTATTTTTCAAGGGTAACAGAGTAAGTAAGCATTACATACTTTTTTTCATCCGGCCCTTGCCCTGATCAGGGAATAAAGCTAAGAAACCCCCTCCCTACCCCTACATACCAGCATCACCACCAACAGCAGTTCAAACAACATTTTAAAAAAAGAAAACAGAATACCTTCAACAAAACGCGTCATCCTAACTGGATACACTGATAATTATTTAAACAAAAAATAACATAGCAAAACACATTTTAAAAATAGCAAATATTCAGGACCATGAAACAGAAGGCATTACAAATATATAATGCGTGAGTGTGTGAGTGTGTGAGTGTGTGTGTGCGTGTGTGCGCGCGTGTGTGTGTGTGTGTGTGTGTGTGTGTGTGTGTGTGCGTGCGTGCATGCGTGTGTGTGTGTGTGTGTGTGTGTGTGTGTAAGCGGGAAAAACAAGCAAAATAGGCATAAAAGGGGGAAAAAAACAGATTAAAAAAACAACAACAACATAAAATCCTTTAAACACAAAAGACTGTATGAAAACACATTTCAATATTCAAATGGTAAGAATACAGTTTGAATCCAACATAACAACCAAAATACTCTTCTCCATAATAAGTCTAGGATAGAATATCTGAAGGTGGAAGTTGGAGGGGAAAGGAGAGGGAAAGGAAGCAAAAGAGAGAGAGAGAGAGAGAGAGAGAGAGAGAGAGAGAGAGAGAGAGAGAGAGAGAGAGAGAGAGAGAGAGAGAGAGAGAGAGAGAGAGAGAGCATCGCCAAATTATATCGTCATCAAAACAAACCAGTCAACAAAAATATTTTTAAAAACTCACACTTCCATAAAAATAACTATTATCAATGAAACCTAAAAACTCACAATTTGACCAAATCTAACAAGGAAAGGAAAACCCAAGAGAGAGAGAGAGAAGAGGAAGAAGAGAGAGAGGAGAGAGAGAGAGAGGAGAAGAGAGAGAGAGAGAGAGAAGAGAGACAGACAGACAGACAGACAGACAGACAGACAGACAGACAGACAGACAGAAGACAGACAGAAGAGAGAGAGAGAGAGAGAGAGAGAGAAGAGAGAGAGAGAGAGCATCTTCAAATTACATCAAAACAATCTAGTCAATATTTCAAAACACTCTCACTTCTGTAAAAACAGAGAGAGAGACAGACAGACAGACAGACAGACAGACAGACAGACAGACAGACAGAGACAGAGAGATTGATTGATTTGATTTAATTTGATTGATTTGATTTATTCTTTTATATCGAGGATAATGGAATAAGCACTCCTGTGCTTTTTTTTTTTTAACGTGTGGGCAAGTTGTTCTGCGTGCATTCGCACACGGGCCACGGTTTAAACCATCCTCAACCAGGCGGTCCCGGTGGCGGATAGGGGGACGGCCCTCAGAAATGGGGGTTAGCTGCGAAAGCAGTCCCGGACCAACTGGCGATGTTCCTACCAGGACGGAGCGGGACAACAGGTGGCTCTGTTGTCTCCATGAAATATCCCATATGACCTATGACAGGAACATCACGTGATCAAGAGCCGCGGTAAAAGTTCTGCCCCCTGGGCTCCCAGGGTAACAGAAGATAAGGGTGGGGTAACCCTGACAGAAACCTAGAGGGCTGAAGTCAGCAGTATCGGGCCATAGGTGCCCTCTAACAAATCACGATACCATGCAAAAAAAACGCACGAAGACACTGTCAGATTTAAGTGAAAATAATGGTGCTCGCCCTGTGAAGACCCTCCAGGCAGGTGCAGTGCCAGGCCCGAGCCTCAACGGGGCCCACCCTCAGCTTCTGGAGGACCCTCTAGCCTGTCCTGTGGAGTCAGGGGACAGCGGAGGAGAGCAACTGGCCAACATAACAGAAGACGGCAACCCCTCATCATTATGCAGTGGAATGCAGAGGGAGTCTTTAATAAGAAGACTGAACTAGAAAAAAAACACTGCAAGACAAGAATGTGAGCGTGTGTTGCATACAAGAAACGCATCTGAAGAGTAAGCCTTTCAAGATCCGTGGCTACTCCCTCTTCAAACAAAACCGAGAAGATAGAACAAAGGGAGGTATTCTGACACTTGTTAGAAACAACATCAGGGCAAGTGAGACTACTGTATACATGGAAGGAGCAGAGTGCCAGAAGATAAGGATAAAGGGTAGCTCAACAGAACTTAATATTATAAATTACTACAACCCCGGCAACAAACCACTCTCACTCGAAACAATATCAACAGAGGAATCCCGCCTTATAGTACTGGGAGACTTCAATAGCCACTCCCAGAGCTGGGGATATGACCATATGGACAGTCGAGGAGAGGAGATTGAGAACTGGCAGGATGAAAATCACCTTCTGATCAATAGCCCACACGACACACCAACTTTTTACTCCAGAAGATGGCACACTACCACCACTGCAGACCTTGCCTTTTGCACGGATGACCTGTATGGAAGCACAACAAGGGAAGTTGGAGAGCAGCTAGGTGGTAGTGATCACAGACCAGTCTTCCTTGCCATTAAGAGAGAGACTGTAAAAGCAGAGCCAGTCCACTCCATATGGAACTACAAAAAGGCAAACTGGAGCCTCTTCTGGCATAGATCCAATATGCTAGTACAAAACATTCCTGTGGAGGGCAGAGACCTAAACAAAGTCATCAAAGAATTCTACCAGTGCATTTTGACTGCTGCCAAAGAAGCAGTACTATGTGGTGCTCAAAGAAACTACAAGCCCTACTGGACCCAAACTCTGCAGATCCACCATGACAAGCTTGAAGAAACACGACTTGAGGCAGAACAGAATTCCAGCCAAGGCAGCAATAACAACTTTCAAGAAGCAAAAGCTAAATACCTGAAAACAAAACTCCGAGCTATCTGTGCAAGCTGGAGAGAGAAAACTGCATCTCTCAACTTTGAGAAAGATGGAGCCAAGCTATGGAAACTTACTAAACAGCTAAGCAATGAGGACACACGAGGACCAAGATAACCCTGGAAGAGAATGGCAAAACCCTGACAGGGAAGCAGGCTGCAGATCACCTTGCCCATAACTATGCCAAAGAAAGTGATATCCATATTGATGCAGAATAGCTGAGACAAGCACGCAGGGAACAGAGAGGAAGACTTACCAAGAACCCAAGAACAGGGCTTATGACAAATCCTATTACAAAACAAGAACTGCAGAGTGCTTTGAAAAAATTGAAGCTCAAAAAGTCACCTGGGCCAGATGGTATAACCAATGAGATGCTAATCCATCTAGGAAGAGCTGCAGAAGACAAACTCCTCCATATCTTCAACCTCAGCTGGCAGAAAGGAACCCTCCCCCAAGTGTGGAAAGAAGCAACCATGATCCCTATATACAAGAAGGGCAAAGACAGGAAGAAAGCATCAAGCTACCGACCAATCAGCCTCACCAGTTGCGTTGCCAAAACCATGGAGAGGATAGTCAATGCCAGGTTACTCTGCCACCTGGAGACTTAACAACATCCTGGCTCCTGAACAAGCAGGCTTTCGGCAATTCCGGAGCACTGAAGATCAAGCCACATACCTATCACAAGAGATAGAAGATGCCTTTCAGGAACAGAAGCTTGTCTTTGCTGCATGGATAGACCTGCAGAAGGCTTTCGACCAAGTATGGACAGATGGTCTACTGGTGAAGACACAAAGAAATGGAATCGAAGGCAACATGCTCTCCTGGATCAAGTCTTTCCTTCACAACTGAAGGGCAAGGGTGACTCTCAACAATCACCACAGCAAAAAAAAGAAAGCTGATCAGACACAGAGTTCCACAGGGAGGCGGCGTCTTGCTAACGCTTTTCTTGATTTTCATCAATGACCTGCTGCCTGAACTGCCAAAAGGAGTCAAAGCTGCCCTTTACACCAATGACCTTGTGATGTGGTGCACTGAAGAATATGCTACCACAGCAGCATATCGACTACAGATGGCACTTGACAAGCTTGCAGCCTGGGCTCAGGATTGGTATGTGAAGATCAATGAAGATAAATCATCCACAACCCTGTTCACCCTCTCAACAAAACAGAAACCACAATCTGTCAAACTAGGGAACATAAGGCTCAAGAATGACGATGAACCCACCTACTTTGGTGTCACATTTAACAAACGCCTGACATGGAGACCTCACATCAAGAAAGCTGAAGGAAAGGCAAGACAGAAATTGGCAATTCTGCGGAAGCTAGCCAGAACCAACTGGGGTGCCAATGAGAGGATTCTTAAGACAGTATATACAGGAACTGTAAGGCCCCACTTGGAATACGCTGCTCCAGCTTAGGCAACAACAGCAGAATCTCACCAGAAAGTTCTGGATAAAGTACAGAATCAAGCTCTGTGACTCATCTCGGGTGCTATGAGATCTACCTCCATCAGAACTATGGAACACCTGACTGGCATCCAACCGCTCAATACTCGATGTGACACCAAGACTCTAGTGCAGGCAGAGAAATACAAGTGTCTTTTGGAACATCCAATGCACCATAGAATGGAGAAACCAACAAGAAACAGGATAAAGCGTGATAGTTTCATCCACCATAGCCCTGTACTCAGACTACAGCAACTGAACAGTCTACCTGCTCAGTCTGTTCCATGGGACCCAGCTACTCTACCAAGGCCATGGGAAGCCAACCACAGGGAGCCTGAGATCCACACCACTGTCCAGCATGTGGCTTCAAAAGGAACTCAGAGCAACACCTGTAAGAAGGCACTCACCCTGGCCATGATAGAAGACTTCTATCCAGAACAGGCCTGGATCCATGTCTACACAGATGGATCAGCTACAGATCCTATTTTCAATGGAGGAGCAGGAGTACTGATCAAGTACCCATCTGGAGAAGTAGAAACAGCAAACATCCCAGCAGGGACACACTGCACCAACTACCGTGCAGAAACTCAAGCCCTGAAACAAGCTGCCACCATGGTCAGACACTCCAAAGATGAATGTCAGCAAGTAGTTTTTTTCACCAATGCCCTGTCAGTCTTACAAGCTCTGTGCGCAGACAAAGAAACAGAACTCCAACAGGAACTACAGCCTCTTACACAAAACAAACGTGTAACGCTGCAATGGATTCCTGCCCACTGTGGCATACCTGGCAATGAACAAGCTGATGGACTTGCAAAACAGGGGGCACAGAAAGAACAGTGTGAAAGTAGCCTTACCTTCCATGAAAAGAAGACAATCATCAAATCTATGGCCCGACCTAGAGTAGAGAAGGATGACTACCACCACCTCAAAAGAGAAGATCAAGTCACAATTCTAAGACTCTGCACTGGGTACAACAGGCTAAACCACCATATGTCCACAAAACTGAAACTTGCTCCTTCTCCCCTGTGTGCCTGTGGTAAAGAAAACCAGACAGGCGAGCACATCCTTCAAGGGTGTATGCTATTCAGCGACCTGAGGAAGAAAGTGTGGCCAAGGGAGGTAACCCTACAGACCAAGCTGTACGGCCGCAAGAGGAGCTGGAAAGGACTTGCCATTATTTTTCCCAGACACATCTGACAGTGTAGAGCAAATGAGAGAAGAAGAAGTATATCAACATCTCCCTTTCCTTGGGAGAATTAAAAACAAGAAATAGAAACCAATGAAGTGAAACAGTCAATCAAAAGAAACAAAAATTTCTTTACAAGATCAGTATACACACCATATCTATGATATCTAATCGTATATATAACCATGACCAGCAAATCTCATGTCTTGACAAACAAAGTGAAAAAAACAAGAAAAAGAACTCATTCAAGACTGTTTCTTCGTTCTCAGCAACAGTCCCTCATCAAATCACTGTCCACACTGTATCGTCTTTGTCTTTAACAGTCCCTCATCAAGTCACTGTCCCAGGAACTCATTTAACACTGTTTCTTCTTTCTCATTGTCCTTTTCCACTTTGAACAATCTTATGTATCCAATGACACACATCACATATGAATGGAAACAAAATAAAGCGACTAACAACAACTCCTCAACATGCATTTGAGGGAATCTGAATACTGTAGCCAAATATTTCCCTTAATTGTTTTTAAACCAAAGTGAACAACACATTGCATTTACTGTAGGAAATCTCAAACATAGGTCATCCATAACCTGGCAGAGAAGAGAGAGATTGTGATTCTTCGCCCTGAAAGAAAATCATTGGTTCATTGGTTCTCTCTCTCTCTCTCTCTCTCTCTCCTCTCTCTCTTCTCTCTCTCTCTCTCTCTCTCTCTCTCTCTCTCTCGGTGGCTTCCCTTGCTTGGCTTCCAGCAAGACGTGGTTTCTAAAGTGAGGAAAGAAATTTCCTATTTTCTACCAGTAAAACCTCCAGTATGCCAGTGATAGGACTACCATCTTCTCTAGAAACAGTTTTGAATACCTTTCTGCAGGAAATGTCTCTGACATCGTATAAAATCGACGGCAGAGAGAATCAAACTGTGATAGTGTTGCGCCTGTCACCGGCCCACCGGCATCCTGCTACACACAGCCATTGTGACAGTGTTGGTAACAGTGTTGTTTACCGTAAGAAAGGGGCAGCGCAAATTGCTAGGGACAAAAAGAGAGTGGAGACACATAAGGTCAGTGTCATAAATAAACAACATGAACATTCTGTCTCCCCTTCGGATTTGTTTCTCCCGACGCCCCCAAGTTTATTTTACAACACCGAAAATAAAATGGCCATGGACACATTCAAAGGTGACACATTCAAAGGTGACACGCCCACTGGCCCTCCTCGCGCTGCAAAATCCGCACGTGCAACACGGCAAGCCGTCTCCTCTCCCTCATGCATGCCTGATGTTGACCCCGTGTCAGTGACAGTGCAACCCCACGAATTGGCGCTTGAAGACTGGAGTCTCGACTCGACA
>JASPKP010004726.1:12500-17118 GCA_030674155.1 Stramonita haemastoma | reverse complement strand
AAGAATCTTGATCACTTTTTTTTGCTCGATCCAAGAATGACAAAATGAGAAACTGGCGAATTTTGCATCATACTCGTGGTCTCATCAGGATGGGGGGGGATGGCTTTTTTTAAACATATTTTAAAAGCAAAAGTAAGAAAACTATTATGCTTTTCATAAATCGTACACGGTAGAAGAACGCTTTAGTGTTTAAGCCAACCAAATCTCAAAACCAACAATCTGACCCCCACCTGCCTAAAATGGTCAGAGCTAGGGTCAGAGGGCAATTAATTATTTTGTGGTAAAAAAGTAAAGTGTTCCATAACCTAAGTGGTCGTAGGGGAACGAGCGTCAGGCCCCTCACTTCTCTAGGGGCCAGTATATTGAGGGCGGCGCCCATCTCCTCTCCCTCGCTGCTTTACCTTCCCTGTCCCAAAGGGGCAGGTACCCATTTAACAAACGGACCTGGGGGGATGTACAAAAAAAAAAACCAAAGCGCGCAAACCGTCACCCACCTTCTTGGTAACCACACTCAATGCCTTAACCTTTTATTTATTTATTTTATTTTATTTATTTATTTATTTATTTATTCTTTTATATGAGGAAAAGAATAACATCATGTGCTTTTTTTTCACCGGTCCCCGTGTTTTATGCAGTTTTGTGATATTGCATCGTTCCACCGGCACACAAGGGCCCTACCTTACGAAAAGCGGAACAGGATTAAGTGTGCGCAAAAGATTTCGGCGTGCGTTCGCACCACGGGGCCTCGGTTTAAAGTCTCACCCGAAGGATTTTGGGGAGAGGGGAGTCGCACTGATGTAACCCCCAGGAAGAAAATTTCCCCGACCGGATTCGAACCCGGGTCTTCAAATTGCCAGCGCAATTTTTTCTGACCACTAGGTTATCCGCCCCCCTGGCCCCCACCTTAGTTGGGGAGAGTGAGTGCTCTGCCCCTGAGCTATCATCCCCGTTTTGTGGTAGAGGGTCGAAAAACTTTTTTTTTTTTGGTGGTGGTGGTTTTGGGGGGGGTGGGGGTTTTGGGGGGGGGTAATTCGGAGGGGTTTTCGTTTGTTGGGGTGGGGGGGGGAGGCTTTTCAAGGAGAGGAGAGAGAGAGAAGAGAGAGAGGAAGAGAGAGAGAGGGGAGAGAGAGAGAGAGGAGAGAGAGAGAGAGAGAGAGGCATGCATATTCATTTTTTTAGTCATTTAGTCTTTTTTATCGAGAATAATGGAATAAGCACTCGTATGTTTTTTTACATCCAGCCCCCTGGTATGTAGTTTTGAAAAATGTCATCTGTTCCCCGGCACCGATGGCCTACTCTTACGAAAAGGGAACAGGAAATAACGTGGCGCAACTAGGCTTTCCCATCGACCACTAGGCTATCCCATCTGACCACTAGGCTATCCCGTCTGACCACTAGGCTATCCCGTCTGACCACTAGGCTATCCCGTCTGACCCACTAGGCTATCCATCTGACCACTAGGCTATCCCATCTGACCACTAGGCTATCCCGTCTGACCACTAGGCTACCTGTTGACCACTAGGCTATGACCACTAGGCTATCCCGTCTGACCACTAGGCTATCCCGTCTGACCACTAGGCTATGACCACTAGGCTATCCCGTCTGACCACTAGGCTATGACCACTAGGCTATCCCGTCCTGACCACTAGGCTATCCCGTCTGACCACTAGGCTATGACCACTAGGCTATCCCATCTGACCACTAGGCTATGACCACTAGGCTATGACCACTAGGCATGACCACTAGGCTATCCCGTCTGACCACTAGGCTATGACCACTAGGCTATGACCACTAGGCTATGACCACTAGGCTATCCCGTCTGACCACTAGGCTATGACCACTAGGCTATCCCGTCTGACCACTAGGTATGACCACTAGGCTATGACCACAGGCTATCCCGTCTGACCACTAGGCATGACCATGCTATCCCGTCTGACCACTAGGCTATGACCACTAGGCTATGACCACTAGGCTATGACCACTAGGCTATGACCACTAGGCTATAATATATAACAGACTGTAAACGAAGCGCGTGCCCCAGCCGGTCCACTCACAGAGCAAAGGACACTGTCTTGACCTCCTCCTCCCTCCGCACCCTCCGCAGATGAGGCGATGACGGGATGAGGACGATGACGACGACGACCGCCACACCGATAGCGATGACCAACATCCCGGGATAATCCCAAGATTAGCGAGTCGTCTGGAGCTGTAAGAGAATGAGGGGTGAGGGTGGTGGGGTGTGTGAGGAGTGAGGTGGGAGTGCGGGGGTGGGGAATGGGGTGGTAGTCCAGGAAAATTTTGCCAAAAAAAGGGCTCTGGCACAAATTAAATGCTTAAAATTTTTTTTTCACTTGCTTTAATGTTTTTGGTGGGTGTACTTGACCATCCCAAATATTGTTAACAAAAATTTAGTCGCGGGATAAGTTGTAATTCGTGTTTGAAAAAGAGTAGGTGCAGTGCAGCTGAGCTGAAACGGTTTTTCCCATTTGGGCTGCTTTGCAAGCTGTCTTGCTGTCCAGTCAGGAATTTTTACACTAAATTGAAGCAGGCTTGTATAAATTTCATTTCTAAACTAAAAACGTTTACACTCTGATGACCCAATGTCTTTTTTACTGGGGGAAAACTAATGTATTGCACTTCCGGTTTTCAAATTTGAGAAAAGTTTTTTAAAAGATAACATTACCGTAGGCAGCAAAATTTAAACATTGTGCAATCATTTTAAGTGTAATAAATTTAAAACACTCAGAAACGCATTCATATATGCAAAGAACATGATATTTGATACATGCTGTTGTCGCTATAACTTATTTGCTTACCCACCCCCCTAAAAATAGTAACCCAAGCGTTCAAACGAAGTAACAATTTTCAGTCAAAACAAAAACTAACTGGCAACAGGCCAATCACCTTGGTTATGTTTTTTTGTTGTTGAATACATATTATCAGCTTGTATTCATTAACAAAAACTACTCTTTTTCTCAATTTGACGACATTTAAGAGGTGCTTGTAATTAATTTACCATTTTGCCAATGATTGGTTCACAAAATCACTTGTAACATCTCTTACAGATGTTCATAAGATTCAGTTCCAATGTCCTGAAGATGGCAGTTCAACAAAATGTAAAATATCCAACATCTTAGCATAACTGTGCAGTGTGTCTTCCTAAATTGGATAGTCCAGGACCTCCAGCAACTCTGAATGTGTGGCAGCTTTGCCCTCTACTTTGCCCACATGCAACTGAAGACACGAGGCCATACTTACAGCATGTACACCTTTGCTGTTCGGCAATCATCAGACAATGACATCTTACAATGATTTATTTTTAAAAAAACATCTTAACAATATACAGAGGAGCTTCAGGGGTTACGTCAAAAATTCTTTATAGTTGGAAACATCACTCATGTTTTATTTCCCACCCCAGTCCTGGGGATCTAACTGGAAACTATGTGAATTTAAATGCAACCATTCATGGACCTGGAAATAGGTCCTCATAGAATGGAACTTTGCAGCTGAGGATGTTGGGGGCAGTTTGTTTGGGTGTAATGATAACAGAAGTAGCTGGTTTCTGCATGTTATCGCACATATCGGAGCTTGTTCCAAGGAATCTTTGTTTCTTGCCACCATGCATCATTGCAGTGGTCTTTTCTCCTGCAGCTATCACTTGCCTTTGCTGAGTTGGGTGTCATGAACACGCATGCATGCTCTCGATAAAATGCACATTCTAAACTTTTTTCACAGGCAGGATCTTTTCGTCTGAAAACATACTTCTTGGCTTTCTCTAATGCTGTACCTACAATGGGGCAGTTAGCATCACCACAATTATACAGTGTTGAATCCAGACTTTGTCAATCCTTCACCCAGCATTGAATGAAGTGCAGTCTGTTGGCTGGATTTGCTATCAAGCACTTTCTGGACTCAGTCAGCACCATGCTACCAGCAAAATAATGACAGGTCCGTAATCCCGCCATTTCTTCTCAGATGAGCAGCATCTTTGTTAGCAGTCCACTGCAATCAATCGCCATCAAATACAACAATATCCCTGTTGTAGATGCAGTTCATGAAGTTGCTATACATCTGCACCAGCTGGTTGTATATTGTTCCTCAATGCCAGACAAGTCGATGCAAAAGGGGACCACCACTATGACCAAAGCAGTATGATCTGCAAGTTGAACACCCACTGTTTTGTGGCTGACCAGATATACTGGCAAGTACTGCTTTGTTTGCTTGCCTGAGTAATTAATACTTACGTTAATATAAACCAGAACTAAACAGTTGATGCACTTTCGCAGCAAGCCCAATCTGTACAGGTGTGATGATAGTGTTGGGCCTGGTGCACTGGATGATGCCTTGCCTAATTGCTGATACTTTCTAATTCCCTTTAGATTTGTTGGTGACTTGCATCAAAATTTCAGAAAATGTAACTGGCAATGCTGTCTGCATCAGGACAGCTGTCTTGCAGAAACCATGACTTGATTCATGTGAATGATTGTTACTGTGCTTTGGTAAACACATCTGTTCATCTTTAGCACTGGATTCTCTTTTCTCTTGGTAGAACTTCCAAAAAATACAGTCTGGAGTTGTTCTGAGTGATATGATATCAAATATGTTATTGGAATGAGCA
>JASPKP010004726.1:7500-10000 GCA_030674155.1 Stramonita haemastoma | reverse complement strand
GTGTTTGTGTATGTGTGTGTTTGTGTATGTGTGTGAGGGAGGGATGGAGAGAGAGAGAGAGAGAGAGAGAGAGAGAGAGAGAGAGAGAGAGAGAGAGAGAGAGAGAGAGAGAGAGAGAGAGGGGAAGGGAAAGAGAAAGAGAAAGAGAGGGAGAGCGTTTCTGCGTTTTTTGTGTGAGGGGATGAGGGAGAGAGAGACAGAGACAGAAAACACACACACACACATACTTGCGCCGCGCACCCCACCCGCACCCGTACCCCCACACACCCACGCACCCTCGACCCCCCTCCTACCCCTCCTACACACACACATACACACACACACACACACACACACATACACACACACACACACACACACACACACACACACACACACACACACACACACACACACACACACACACACACACACACACACGGACACTTACCTGTACCTACTGCGGAGGTACTCAACGAAACCCTCATTGTAGAAACTGTAGTGGTAGCAGTAGTAGCAGTGGTCGTCGTGGTAGGGGGGATGGTGGTGGTGGTAGGGGGAGAGGGGGGAAGGGCGGAGGTCAAGTTAGAGGTAGTGGCAGGGGTGGTGATGGTGGTGGTGGTGATGGGGGTGGCGGTGTAACGAAGCGAATCTATGGCCACGAGGGTGGTTTCACTGGAGCTTTTTCTCTCGATGGCGAAAATCAGCTGAACACAAAATTTTAAGATTTAATTCCTTCCCACCCTTTTTTGGGGGGGTGGGGTGGTGGGGTGGAATTGGAGGATTGCAAACGAACTGAATGGTTAAAAAAAAATCTAACAGCAATACACCCCCAAATATTATCTTATTTTTTTATTATCTATTTATTCTTTTATATCGAGGATAACAGAATAAGCAATCATGTGCTTTTTTTTCATCCGTCCCCTGTGTATGCAGTTTTGTAAATATTGTCATCTGTTCCCACCGGCACACGATGGCCTACTCTTACGAAAAGCTGAACAGGATATAACGTGTGCGCAAGATGTTCTGCGTGCGTTCGCACACGGGGCTAGGTTTAAAGTCTCATCCGAAGGACTTTTTGGGGAGAGTGGAGCCAGCACTGATGTTAACTCCATACTATTATCCTCCTATTATCAATGCTATCAATACTAACAGGAACTGAACAGCATGACAAGAATTCATCGCAAAATGAAACTAACCAATATATGGGGGGTGAGGTGGGAGGGGGGGGGGAGTTGGAGGATTACAAAGGAACTGAATGGTAAAAAAAATAATAATAAACCTAACAGCAATACACCCCCAAAAATATGATCAATACTAACAGGAACTGAAAAAGCATGCAAGAATTCATCGCAAAGTGATAACTAAGCAATATATGGGGGTTGGGGTGGGGAGGGGGGGGTGGAAGATTACAAAGGAACTGAATGGTAAAAAAAAAAAACCTAACAACATAAACCCCAAAAATATGATCAATACTAACAGGAACTGAAAAGCATGCAAGAATTCATCGCAAAATGATAACTAAGTAATATATGGAAGGGGGGGGGGGTGGAAGATTACAAACGAACTGATTGGTAAAAAAAAAAAAAAAAAACCAAAAAAACTAACAACAATACACCCCCAAAAATATTATCAATACTAACAGGAACTAAAAAAGCAAGAATTCATCGCAAAAATGATAACTAAACAATATTCAAGACTGAAGACAATTGTTTTTTTAAAAGCAGGTCGATTTCTTTAAAAGACGCAATCTACACTTGTGAAAGAAAACAAATGAAATTTCAAGAAATACCTGTAAAGTGCATGTGCGTACACACACACACACACACACACACACACACACACACACACACACACACACACACACACACACACACACACACACACACACACACACACACACACACACTTTTCTATTGTGCAAATATTGAAGGCCTCTAAAAGAACAAGACGCCATGCAGTTCAAGGGAGGTAATACCCTGTTGTAGTAGTCGCAACGGAAAGCGTTCTTGTTATGGTCTGTTGCTTTTTCCTCATGTCTACGGTATTAATGCAGTAAATCTGATGTGTTTTGACAAACTCACAAAATGCATATATGGTCTGAAAGGGGGGACGGGATAGCATAATGGTCAGAACATTGCGCTCGCAATTTGACGACCCGAGTTCGACTCCCGTTCGAGGGGATTTTTCTCCTGGAGTTAACATCAGTGCTGACTCCACTCTCCCCAAAAGTCTTTTGGAAGAGACTGTAAACCGAGGCCCCGTGTGCGAACGCACGCAGAACACCTTGCGCACACGTTAAATCCTGTTCCGCTTTTCGTAAGAGTAGGCCATCGTGTGCCGGTGGGAACAGATGACAATATTTACGAAACTGCATACACACGGGGACTGAATAAAAAAAAAAAAGCACATGAGTGCTTATTCCATTATCCTCGATAAAAAGAAAAAATAAATAAATAAAAATAAATGAAAGCAATAGTGCGCACACTTCAAGTTCTCAGTTATATAGTGGATCGGTGAT
>JASPKP010004726.1:0-2500 GCA_030674155.1 Stramonita haemastoma | reverse complement strand
ACATATAACAACCTGCACTCTCCTTTAATTAAAGGAAGAGAAAAAATCCTCTGAAGTCGGAGTATGGCTGCTTATATAGCGAGGTACTTGAAAACAGTCATACACGCTAACTTCTCATCCAGTGTACTTCCTATCTCACAGTGGGAACAGATGACATTTACAAAACTGCATACACACGGGGACTGGATGTAAAAAGCACAAGAGTGCTTATCCCATTATCCTCGATACAAAAGAATAAATCAAATATAATCAAATCAAATCACAGTGATTCCCAGGTGGGATGGATGAGTGAGTCAGAGTACTTGCACATTCTGGGTGAACCCCCAGGATGTTAAGCTGGGGAACGCACAACAACAACAACTTCCCTGGGTACTAGGTAGTGGTGGGGGTGGAGGGGGCTTGAATCTGGCGGGGCCCATTCCTCTCCAAGATCGGCACAAAGAACAGCCCAGGTGTGGTTTTTGTTTCTCCCCTGAGGGGAGGGGGGGGGGAGGCCTGTCATAAATAGCATCCCACCTTCTAGAAATTCCGTGTCGGGAATTCCCTCTTTTCTGTCCTTCTCTTTGTTTCTACCTTGTTCTTTTCCTTTTTTTTGACACCTCTTTCATGTCTATTTCTTTGTCTCTTTTTTTTTTTTTTTTTGCCTTCTTGGTCCATTCTCCTGCTTTTTTTTTGTTATAGTCGAATTATCGTCCTTTCCAGATTTCTCTGATATCAGGACTGTGGTCAGAAGCCAGAAAGTCAGAGGTCCCACGCTTCGGCAAGTTCTCCCACTTCAGTACCTCGGGCCACCCCAAAAATG
The DNA here is from genome assembly GCA_030674155.1 of Stramonita haemastoma. NCBI lineage: Eukaryota > Metazoa > Mollusca > Gastropoda > Neogastropoda > Muricidae > Stramonita > Stramonita haemastoma. The sequence continues at coordinate 1,698 of JASPKP010004726.1, read as the reverse complement.
TTACAATTCTTGAAGCAACGTCATGAGATGAAACTCTATTCTACTTACATACATAAAATTCTCCTGCGTATTTCCCCGAGAAAGACTTAAAAAAGAGAACAATTCCCTCCCATGCCGAAGTCGGACGTGCTGGGCCTCACTTGCCAGGCGCTTAACCGCAACACAGTGTTATTTTTGCTCATATGACAGACAATAGTTGCTATCTGAGCGTTCGACAAAGAAGAAGCAGTCCTTAGTTCATTTTTTTTTTTATAATACTTCTGTTTACAAATCGTCTTGAAAATATCGATTAATAAAAAAAAAAAAAACTTTATTCAAACGTACAGCGACAGAGGAAGAAGTGAGAATACACATGAAGAGAAAAGAACAGCTGGCTGTACAAAAAAAAAAAAAAAAAACTTACTGTTCAGATCATTGAAAAAGTTGTTCCACGTCCTGTTGTCCCCCTTCCATACTTTTCCAATCGCACAAGGTGAAGGTCAGAGTTGTGCCAAAGTTACAGCTTCCTGTTGACACAGAGAGAGAGAGAGAGAGAGAGAGAGAGAGAGAGAGAGAGAGAGAGAGAGAGAGAGAGAGAGAGAGAGAGAGAGAGAGAGAGAGAGAGAGAGAGAATACGAATACGAATACGAATACGAATACGAAAATTTATTCAGGAAGGCCATTGGCCCATTCTGAAGGGGCCTGTACAATATCAATATATCAAAAAGAAATGACAAACATTTTACAAAAGACAAAAGACAAAAAAAAATTCATGCAAACAGTATACTACAATCATTAACTTATGGCTATGTTCCGTCTTGTCAGTGCTTTGTGCTGAGAGAGAGAGAGAGAGAGAGAGAGAGAGAGAGAGAGAGAGAGAGAGAGAGAGAGAGAGAGAGAGAGAGAGAGAGAGAGAGAGAGAGAGAGAGAGAGAGAGAGAGAGAGAGAGAGAGAGAGCGCCTATGACGTCAGCATAGAAATCTTACCTCTAACCACTACCCCCCCCCCCCCCCCCCCCCCCCAAACCGGCATTCACCATCTTTTAATCTACCATGATGATGAAATATTGTATTCTAAATATCTATTAAAATAAGTAAATATTTCTTTTTTTAGAAAAAGAAGTCAAGTGAAGGTTTTTGCCTGTACCAGACTTTGCCAAAAGAAAATATTAATACCAAAAATAAAGAAAGAAAGAAAGAAAAACAAAAAAAAGAAACATTTTGATAGATAGATGTGTTGGTGGCTTTCAAGCAAGGGTTGGGGTAGGGGTGAGGAATAGGCCTAGCGTGCTGGTGCGCTGGCTGGTGCATACATACATGCATGATTATGAGCGTGTTTGTCTGTTTTTGTTGCTGCTATTGATACTCTCGCCATTTGAGATAGTTGTTAACGTTTTTTTTCTTATTGCTGCTAATCGTGTTTCTTATCCAAATGTTTATCGTCACTTTCTGGTATGAAACAGTTGCGCACAGAGGGTTAAAGAGCTGTTTCTCTTTGGGATACAAAATCAAATAGCAGATTGATTTTTTTATTTTGGTGATGCTGCTATTGTGCTATTGCAGAACATCTTACGCACACGTTAAAACCCCGTTCCGCCTTTCGGAAGAGTAAGCCATCGTGCGCCGGTAGGAGCGGATGACAACATTATATTTATTTTTTAAAAACCAGCATGCACACAGGTGTCGTGTTTAGACACCATCCCTGAGGAAAAATCGGGAG
>JASPKP010004725.1:15000-17118 GCA_030674155.1 Stramonita haemastoma | reverse complement strand
GTTTTGTGTGTGTGTGTGTGTGTGTGTGTGTGTGTGTGTGTGTGTGTGTTGTGTGTGTGGGGTGTGTGTGTTTTGGGGTTGTGTGTGTGGTGTGTGTGTGTGGTGTGTGTTTGTGTGTGTGAGTGTTTTTGTGTGTGTGTATGTGCTTGTAGTGTGTTTTGGTGTGTTTGTAGTGTGTGTTTTGTTTTGTGTGTGTGTGTGTTTTTGTGTTTTTGTTGTGTGTCTGTGTGTGTGCTTGTGTATTGCCTTTGTGTGTGTGTGTGAGTGCGTATTGCTGTCTGTCATATGAGCAAAAGTGCGTTGTGCTGCCTGAAGCGCCTAACAAGTCAGGCCCAGCGCATCCGGCTTGGGTGTGGGAGGGAACTGTCATCCTTGAAGTCTTTCAGGAAAATAAAGGCAGAAGGATGGGCCTAGAAGACAGACAATAGACAAGAATGAGGTGACGGGAAAGAAAAAAAGAAAGAAGCAGAAACGAAGAGAGAGATAGAAAAGAGCGAAAAGAGATGTGTGTCCGTGTGTGTGCGCGTGCGTGTGTACTTACATTCGAATTTGCTAAAACTATAAACGTTATTGATTGCTTGTTGTGTTGTATATATGGGTCGAATGTAAGCGCTTTGATTTGTTTTTACAAAGTATAGCGCTTGATAAATTCCATGTATTGTTATTATTATTATTATTAGTTGCGAGCACAGAATTTACAGAAGGTGGGGATACTATCATCTTATACTGACAGGCCCCCTGCATTCCCATGGTAGAGGAAACTGGATTATTTTTAGACAAACCTATCCCAAACTGTATTTCTCGATATCCATCTATGCACACGCGCAAATGTCCGTAATACGACCACATGTAATAAGTATATAATAATATGAGTAACAAATCCATATATTCGCACTTACCGTCACACCTTCGTAAACATGCACACAACCCTACGCAAGACTGTTAAGCTCACTGGTATACGTGCGCGTGTTCGAGTGTGCGAACACACACACACACACACACACACACCCGTGTGTACAAACACAAGCTCTCACATGTATGTATGTATGTATGTATGTATGTATGTATGTATGTATGTATGTATGTATGTATGTATGTATGTATGTATGTATGTATGGGTGTGTGTATGTGTGTAGGTAGGTAGGTAGTAGGTAGGTAGGTAGGTAGGTAGGTAGGTAGGTAGGTAGGTAGGTAGGTAGGTAGGTTTGTATGTATGTATGTAGCCAGCTATCTATCTATCTATCTATCTATCTATCTATCTATCTATCTATCTATCTATCTATCTAATCTATCTATCTATCTGTCTGTCTGTCTGTCTGTCTGTCTGTCTATCTATCTATCTATCTATCTATCTATCTATCTATCTATCTATCTATCTATCTATCTATCAAATCTATTTATTTGACACATACAGACTCGTGCGTACACACACACACACACACACACACACACACACACACACCACACACACACCACACACACACACACACACACACACACACACACACACCAAGCAAGCAAGCACACGTACATAGACACACCTATGCCATTGTTAAAGATGTAGGTTAATTTTCGTTCCTCAGCTAGAGCACCAAGGTTCAAAACCTGTTGTGGGGTTTTCTGTATGCAACAGTTTTGGCACACCAGTAGGGTAGCTGCATTCTGGCTTCGGGGATGATGTCTAAACACCACATCAATGAGCATGTGCTTTTGACATTTTATCCACCGTGCCTATCATCAGTGCATGGTGGCCTACTCTTCCGAAAAGCGCAACGGGTTGTGAGTTCAAGATGTTTTTTGCGTGCGTTGGCACACGGGACCGCAGTTAATAGTCTCATTTGGAGGATTTTACGGGGAGGAAAGTCGGTATCGCTGTTCACTTGAGGGGCCGGGAAAGTTCCCTTGAAGGGGCGTCTTGGAGTTGAGGGGGCTTGCACACGGAACGTCATTATCACGAGTTCAACGTTTCGACCACTAGGCTGTCCTGCCCCCTCTCCTCCCCCCTCTCCCCTTTGATGTATGATCAAATGTTATTGATATCTTACTGATCAATGAACAAACGAATACATAGACGAATAAAGAAAATTGAAGAAATAAACAAAGAAATGAACAAAATTT
>JASPKP010004725.1:0-5000 GCA_030674155.1 Stramonita haemastoma | reverse complement strand
ATCACTAAATGGTTTTTTAAGGGTCAAATTTTACCCTTTTCCTTACTTACCTTTTTGTGTGTGTGGGGGTGTGTGTGTGGGGGTGTGTGTGGGGGTGTGTGTGTGTGTGTGTGGTGTGTGTTTTTTTTTATTTTTATTTTTTTTATTTATTTTTATTCTTTTATCGAGGAAAAGGAAAATATCATTTGGGGTTGTTTTTCACCAGTCCCCGGGTATGCATTTTAAAAAAAAATCTTTCATCTGTTCCCACCGCACCATGGCCTACTCTTACAAAAGGAACAGGAATTTAACGTGTGCGCAAGACAGGAAATGAGACTTAAATGGATAAGGACAATCCAACAAAATTTTTTAAAAATAGCAAATTTTTTTTTTTGTTTTTTTTTTTACTTGTTTGTTTTGTTTGCTTTTTGTTCTGTCTTTGTTGTTTTTGTTTTGTTGTTGTTTTGTTGTTGTTCGTTCCCCCGCAAGAGCTCCGAGTTTCCCCCAAAGGTCAGATTTTTTTGTATCGACCTTGTTGCCCATGAATGGGAAAATAGCCGCATTCCGATTTGGGAAATGGGTTAAAAAACCCACAAGTGTTGGCGTTTTTAAATTTTTTTCCCCGTTCCCATGGCCACAAACCCCAAAGCCCAAAACAACGCCCCTTTAAAAAAGTCCCCCAATAAAAACCGATTTCGAAAAAAAAAAAAAAAAAAAATAAAAATTTCCCAAATGGAAATTTAAAAAGCGACAAAAACCCTTTGCCAACCCCTCCAACCGGGGACTTCTTGGGGGGGGGGTGACACTGATGTTAACCCGGGAGAAAAAACCCCCGAACGGGTACTTTAAAAAGGGCCAATCAGGGCCGTCGGTGATGAGTTCGATGCTCAACCACTGAGCAAACCCGCCCCCATTAAAAAAAGTTGGAAAGAGGCCTTGGTTTTTGACTGGGCATCAATACCACGGTTAGGCCGGTGGGGGATATAAACCACTCAAAAAACCCCCCCCGGGGGGATCTTTAAATTAAAGGGTAAAAACCAAACAACAAAAACAACAATAAATTTTTTTTATTTAAAAAAAAAAAAAGCCCCCACTAAAATACCACCCCTTTCAAAAAATAAACACAAAAAAAAACCTTACAAGACAGAAAAAGAAAAGCAAAGGCAACCAATCCCCAAAAAAAAAAAAAAGAAAAAAATTGTAATTAAATCGTATTTTTCATCTTCCAACTTTAAATTCGCACTTTTAAACCCCCCCCAGAATAGTTTTTTTTGTGTAATGTGTTTTGTGTTTGTTGTGTTGTGGAGTGTGTGTTGTGTGTGTTGTTTGGGGGGGGGGTGGGGGTGTGTGTGTGTATTTTGTGTGCGGGGCGCTGTGCCACGCCCATGTTTGTGAGTGGTGACACTGTACTAATGATCATATTCGAAACGCGAACTTTTTTTTTTTTGCAATTGGACCAGTTGTCTACATTACTGTTTTTTATAAATATAATTTTTTTATAAAATTAATATTATTTAAAAATATATTATTAAATTTTTATTAAATTATTTTTAATTTTATTTTTAATTTTTTTTTTATGTAAGGGAATGATGTAATTTTGTATGTATGTATGATGTTGTATTATGTATGATTTTTTGTAAATTTTGTATTTTTGTATGTTTTTTCGGCCCAACAACCAAAACAAGGGCGGTACACTTTTCAACAAATTTTAAAAAAAAAATTTAAAAGTTTTAAACCCCCGCCTGGAACAAAAACAGGTGGAAAAAAAAAACCTTTCAAAAAAAAAACTGCCAAGACATAAGTTACATATACCCGTGAAAACAAAATCGACTTTCAAACCTTTTAAAGGGGGAGGGGGGGGGAGGGGGAACATTTTGGCCCCAACCTGTACGCTATGAACGTTATGTTTTGGCGCTGTGTGATGTGGGTGGGTAGAGCTAATGCCTTTTAGCAAAAGATTTATTCCCAAAGGAGGTGATCTTTAGGTTAGACTCCCGGCCGCCCAGGGGGTGCCCCGGGCCCCAAAACTAGAATATAAAAAAACAGCAGCAAATAAATTTAGCCTTGCAAAACCGCAGTTTAGTCACCTAAAACAAAATCGCTGTTCATAGCATCATTCTTCCAGAAGGAGGAAAAAGGGAGAGAAAAAATTAAAAAGCTTGGTGTGGAACTAATCCACTGGGGTTTTTTTTTTATTAAAACCCAAAAAAAATCGTGAATGAATTAAGAAATAGATTTTTTTTTTTTAAAAAAATATAATTCTGTTAAAAATTTTGCAGTTTTTCATTTTCTGACAAAAAATAAAAAGAATAAAAAAAAGTTCAGTTTTAACACTTACCCAAAAGAAAAAAAAAAAAAAAAACAAAACAAAACTAACCCCACCAAACAAACAAACAAACAAAAAGATACAAAAAAATTCCCAAAAACCAAAAGAAAAAAAAAAGTCCCAAAAAACCCTAAAAAATTTATGGGTTTTTTTTTTTTTTGGGATTCCTTCAGAAAACAAAAAATTTAGAATTCCTTTGTCTTATACAAGTAACATAGTACAAACGTTTAGGTATAAAATTAATCCAAGCCATAAAAGGTAAGTTTTAAACCCCCCATACCTACCCTACCCCCCCCCCCCCCCCCAAAAAAAAAAAACCAACAAAAAAAACCCCCCCAAGCAGGGAAATACAACAGTTTGTGAAGGCTATAAAACAATGAAAAAATCTTCCTCAAAAAAAAAAGGGAAAGGCCCCAAGTTTTTCACATACCCACTGTCCAAAAACTGCTGAGACGACAGCCCAGTGTTTTCATCTGTCCTTCAGTCCCACTGCTATTGGGGGCCGGAGAGTCAGTGGTCAGAGCAAACTCGTTTCCCCCCCAGCCAATGTTAAGGCATTGAGCTGGTTTAAAATTAATGGATGGGGACCGTTTTTCCGCTTGGCTTCAGTACGTCCCCCCATTTACCCCGCTGTAAAGGGGGACCCGCCCTTTTAAGTCAGGGAAGGTAATCAGCGAGGGAGAGGAGATGGGGGCCCCCTAATATGCTGGTCCCGGGGAAAAGCTGAGGTCTGTGATGACTCGCCCCCTACGACCACATAGGTTTAGAAATACCTTTACCTATCCCCTGCCTTGTGATGACTTAGTGGGGGGTGAACATAAAAAATGGATAGCTTACAGTTTTCGCTTCAGTGCTTTGCAATAAAACAAGTTGTCAAGTTTAAGTTTTATATCTACTGGCACTTTTTTTCCTCAGGGGGAACCAAACACCTTTCGCTTTCCCCAAATAGACTGAGTTATTTCAGTGCCCCGCTTTTTTCTCTCCTCTGTCCCCATTCCCTGAAAGTCTTTCGGAGAACAATAACCAGGGGGGCCCCCGGGGCGAACGCACGCAGAAAAATCTTGCGCGCAAGTTAAAACCTGTTTTTCCCCTTTTCGAAGAGTAGGTCATGTGTGCCCCGGGACAATGACTTTACAAAAAAACTGATTACACGGGGAATTGATGTAAAAAAAAAAAAAAAAAAATATAATGCTTATTCCATTATCGTCGAAAAAATTTAAAGAATTAAATAAAAAAATAAAAAAAATTAAATAAATGAAAAAATAAATTAAAAAAAAAAAATAAAAAAAAAAAATAATAAATAAATAAAAAAAAATAAATAAATAAAAAAAATTTTAAAGGGGATGGATGCAGCACAGCGCATTGAAGCATTCCCTTTCACACGTTGGGGGAACGAATCAGCGGGGCCTTTTCCCCATGGGTGGCTTAAGGAACGCACCAAAAAGAAAGTGGAGTTCGGGTTCGATGCCCGTTTAGACCGAAACTTATCCCCTATCCCCGAGTCAAGAGTGGGGGGTGGGCTGGATCCCAGTCTTTCGGGGGATTATTGAACGTATTGTTTTTAGTAGTGTATTGTTCACCCATTTTTCAATTTAATAAATATGAATTATTTTCACCCCTTTTTCGAAAATTAATTTTATTTGTACAACTTTTCAAACTGTATTCTATTGTACACCATTTTCAAAAAGTTTTTTCTATTGTACCCCCAATTTCAATCTGTATTTTATTTTAACCACTTTTCAATCTTATTTATTTTTACACCCCTTTTCAATCTGTTTTCATTTTACACCCTTTTCAATCTTATTCTATTTTACACCACTTTCAATCTGTATTCTATTGTACCCACTTAAAAAAAAAATGTATTTATTGTACACCACTTTTTAAATGTATTGGTGGGGTTCGGGAAACCCGGGGCCCTTATATTTCAGCTGAACTCTCTAACCGCTATTTTTAAGGGTTTTCCCGCCCTTGGTGAAACACTTGAAAAGCACACAGTCCCACAAAATTCTCATCCACTGTGAACTTACGGGCTCAAGGGGGACTCCCCGATGGGTGAGTGAGACAACCCAAATTTCCCCCTCAGGTGGGTTTTTTTTTTTTACGAATTTTCCCGGGGGGAACTCCTCTTACCAGAAGTCACTCCCAGAAGACCTCGATTTCCATCCATTTAAAAAAAACGAGCATCAAAAAAAATCACTCAGTCTATAGGGGGGGAATGGAGCCCCGAAACCCCCCCACTTTTTTAAAAAGGGGTGTTAAGTAGGTCACCCGAAACCCCCATCACACAAAAAAAAATATTACACGTATCAGTAAAAACCCGGGGGCAAAATGAACAGAGGGGCCTTTTGGGGACGGACAAAACCCCCCCAGTGGCCCTCGAAAGTTGTGGCATCAAACCTTTTAACAAAAGACAGTACAAAGATGGACGACAGACAGAAGGGAGGCAGGCAGGCGACGGACAGACAGACAGAAAGGCAGGCAGGGAATAGGCAGGGAGGCAGCAGGCAGGCGCAGGGAGGATCAGGCATGAGGCAGACAACAGAAAACGACAGTAGTCCTGCTACAGGACGATAAAGATCACTCAATAGAAGGGCCCCTCAGAGCAAAGCAGTGGGGGGGGGGGGGGGGGGGGGGGGGGGGGGGGGGGGGGGGTAGAGAAAAAAAGCTTTTTGTTCCTGCTTTTTTTTTTTTTGTT
>JASPKP010000472.1:0-44801 GCA_030674155.1 Stramonita haemastoma | reverse complement strand
ATGTTAAAGAAGTAGCTGTTGTTTTCTACATGTTGACTGCTGTGTGTTTACAGGGCTGATAAAACAAAGACTGAAGAGATCAGGACAAGAGGCTGCCATCTCCACACAAGTTAAGTGCATTTGTGTGGGGTTGTGGGTGGCGTGCAATGCAAGCATGCGTGCGTGTGTGTGTGTGTTTACCTGTGACAGGAAGATGAAAGGTGAGAAGGTCCCCAGAGGCTGGTCATTTTTTTTTCATCTAAGAGCATGTCACCAATCCATTGTCACTCTCTTTTTGATGGCCATGTTTTTTACTAACCACACAAATGGCCAGTCGGGGGGGGGGGGGATTTACGGAGTGTTTATGATTTGAGCGTTGTGTTTATTTAGTTAGGTGTCTTCAGGGTGAGTGTGGGATTCATTTAGTCTTCAAATTAACATCTTTCTACATGCAGGAACATGAGAGGAATTTTGTTTTTTGCGCGCGTGTGTGTTTGTGTGTTGCATTGTCAGTGACTAAAGTATTTATTGTGTGTTCACAGGGTTGGCACATGCAGACAGCTGAAGACTGTGCAGAGAGAGGAGTCAGGATTTGCTGAATGGGGATGTACATGCAGGTGAGTGTTGTGTATACCACTGTCAGTCACAGCAGAGTTCTGTGCATGAAAGTCAGGCTGCTCTCCCCAGGGAGAGCATGTGGTCTCAAGAGCAGTGCCACCTATTTAAAGAGAGACTTCAATCATTGAAAAGACTCAGATAAAATGTGTTGGATTTCACCTCACTTTGGTGTATATTACAATATAAAAAAGCTTGTGTTTGGCTTTGTGTTTCTGTGCTTATTGCATTATCCTCGATATTAAAGAAAGAATAAATAAATAAATAAAACACACATACACACACGCGTAAACGTTCATATATGCGCGTGCACATGCACATACTGATATTAAAAAGAAATTATTTTAGAAACATTATAGAATGTCAAACAAAAAAGTTATATCTGGTTACAATATTATCCATGCTTTTAGGTTCATACCTTATGAAGACAAAAAAGAAAAACAGGAATGAAAACCCCAAATTTGTACTTATACCATAACAATCAGACAAACCAAAAAATCAGTCTAGGGAATCAACAATAATGATTATTATGATAATAATGCTACGACAATATGATAATCACCCATCACCACTAAGTGCAATAACACAACAATAACTAAAAAAGTAATTGAAAAGGACGAGGAGGAGGGGGGGGGGGGGGAGAACACAATTAACCAACAAAACAAATTAATAAAAAATATATAAAAGTTTTACAAGCAAACAAGAACCCCTACATGATATAAACAAAACCAAACCCAAAGTTCACAGTCAGCTAGACTATCAAACCAAAACAATAACAATTATGATAGTGCTAATAATCCCATCACTAATAACATCCATTATAAAACCTACTAAATTGAATAAAAGAAAGAACAAAAAAAGGACCCCCCAAAAATCAAGTCACAATATCGTCATGTCAGCTATTTGCTCTTCTCCTTTCCAAAGTAATTATATTTGCAAATTGTGTGTGTGTGTGTGTGTGTGTGTGTGTGTGTGTGTGTGTGTGTGTGTGTGTGTGTGTGTGTGTGTGTGATGAGTGAGTGATGAGAGTGCTATGCATGTAGTGATAGCTGGTTTGCAGACTGCTGTTTACAGGCTGATGAAAAGACTGAGAACACAAAAAACAAACAAACAAAAAAAACCAGTTTCTTCAAATGTATCTACCCATCACAATGTTGTTGTAATGTTCATTTAGCTGCAATACACTATAGTCATGTTTGTTTTGGCAATAAACAATAACAATTTATAGTGTATAATCCCATCACTAATAACACCATTATAAAACTCTAATTGAATAAAAAAAGAACAAAAAGCCCCCAAAATCAATCCAATATCGTATGTGTATTTGCTTTCCTTTCCAAAGTAATTATATTGCAAATGTGTGTGTGTGTGTGTGTGTGTTGTGTTGTGTGTGTGGGTGTGTTGTGTGTTAGTGGTGAGTGATGAGAGGCCTCATGCATGTATGAGTCTGCTGTTTCTACATGTTGACTGCTGTGTGTTACAGGGCTGATGAACCAAGACTGAAGAGATCAGGACAGGAGGCTGCCATCTCCATCACAAGTTAAGTGCACTGTGTGTGTGTGTGCGTGCGTGTGTGCCATGTGTGTTATGTGTGTGTGTTTACCTGTGACAGGAAGTTGAAAGGTGAGAAGGTCAGAGGCTGGCTATTTTCTCCACACATCATTGCATTGGCACTTCCTTTTTGTTGGTCATGTTTTTACTAACCAACACAAATGGCCTGTCTGGTATTTTACTCAATGCGGTGTTTATTTATTTAGGTGTGCACAGGTGAGTGTGATATTCATTTAGTCTTCCAACTAGTATCTTTCTACAGGCAGGAACATGAGGGGAATTTGTTTTTTTTTGCATTTGTGTGTGTGCGCGTGCGCGCTACATTGTCAGTGACTAAAGTATTTATTGTGTATTCACAGGGTTGGCACATGCAGACAGCTGAAGACTGTGCAGAGAGACACAAGTCAGGACTTGCTGAATGGGGATCTACTGGACAGGTGATTATTTAAAAAAATATTTTTTATTACCATTTTATGTCACAACAGATTTCTCTGCATGAAATTAAGGCACTAGAGGTAGACCTGGGAGATTGTCAAAATCTCCACCCTTAAATTGCCAGACAACATTGAGATTCAAACCTACGACTTCGTGGACATGAAGGATTGATGTTTGTTTGTAAAAAAAAGAAAAAAAGAAAAAAAAAGATGTTTGTTTGTAAGCGCACACATGAATGTCTTCAAAACTCCATGCAAACTTTTTGAAAAGTCATTGAATTTGATGTTGAGAGATGTGTCTGAACCCTGCACATATCTCATGGGGAAACGTCTTCAGGCCTGTGCTCACAATCCCACACATGCTGACAGACTTCCTGCTCAGGCTAGCTCACACAACAATGCTGCCAACACTTTTCTTTCTTGATGTGGATATTTTCAGGCTGTAAAGAGATGTTCAATATTTTCACACATGATAGGTTTTCATTTTGAGAAAGTTTGTCAACTTTAAAAAAAAAAAATATAAAAAGGCTTCAGGCTGCATGGGGGGTCACACCTCTCCCGTGAACTCATCACTGTGATTCCTATTCCTCAGTTTGACTCGAGAACCCTGGTTGCTTTGCTGTGTTATTCATGAACTCATCACTGTGATTCCTATTCTCGTTTGACTCGAGAAAAACCCTGGGTTGCTTGGCTGTGGTTATTCATGAAATTAATCCACGTGTGATTTTCCTATTCCTCATTTGACTCGAGAAACCCGTTGCTTTGCTGTGTTATTCATGAACTCATCACTGTGATTCTATTCCTCAGTTTGACTCGAGGAAACCCTGGTTGCTTTGCTGTGTTATTTCATGTAGTGATTTTTCAGGTATTCGCTTACAGCTTTAGACATCATTGTTGTGATAATTATTTGATAAGACTAGCATTCTATGGTTAAAAAAAGCTCAGTATTGATAAAAACAAAAGTTTTTAAAATCACTATGGTTGAGAGATTAGGTGACAATATCCTTCCTTCCTTCCTTTCTAGACTGGTGTATATGATTAGACCATTGGAGCCAACATGTCGCTGATGTTATGTGTTATGTGGTGACTGACGTGTCACTGATGCTGTTATATGGTGACTGATGTGTCACTGTTGCTGTGTGCAGATGGTGTCTGTCCATGATGGAAGGGGCGGTGGGCAGCACAAGTGTGTATCAAACCAGGGCCACACATCTTGCCACACATCATCGCATCAAACCAGGACCACACATCTTGCAACACATCATCGCATCAAACCAGGACCACACATCTTGCAACACATCATCGCATCAAACCAGGGCCACACATCTTGCAACAGGCATTGTGTTGGGAGGCAGGAGATGTGACTGCTGAAATAAAAGAAAGTGTCATTACAAACACCCCCCTCTCTCCTGCCTCTCAACGTGTTCATTTTCAGACTGTGGACTGCTTTTTTGTGAGCTTCTGTATACACATGCCTGACTTGTGTTTTGTTTTTCTGAGGGGTATGTGCGTGCACATGCTTGAGTTGTGTGCATGTGTGTGTGTGTGAGAGAGAGAGAGAGATAGAGAGAGAGATCAGTAACTCCCTGCTAAAGCTCTGAGGTTTACCAATGGTCAGATTTTTTGTATTCAACCAACTTTCCTCACCATGAAGGTAGCCGAATTTTGACTTTGGGGAGGCATGTCATCTGAAAACACTGACATTTTATCCACACAAATAAAATGACGAAAATACAACCATCTAAATAGCAGAGCATTGAATTCTCCTCGTTTCCGTGGATTTCCGATTTTTTAAAGCTTATTTCTGCGCACGCATACACACCTTTCCATAAAAAACTAAAGGTGCCTTTCCAAAGATTTGAAAAAATGCAGGTTTTGGGCCCCTGACACCTGCACTTTTGCGTAGTTACAGAGCCCATGGCACCAAGACCGTATTCTACTCTATGCATACAATTTACAACTGTATTTGATGTGTGTGGCACTGGACTTATGGCGACACCATAGCCCCGAAATGGCAACCCCGCTTATACATAGCCAAGTTTGTCAGAAAGAATCATGGTACAGTGTACGCATAAATGACCCCAGAACACACATCCAATAATAATATACAATATCATAAACCACAGCAGCACCACATTCATACACACACAAACGTACACACAAACAGCAGTGCGCGTACATAATATACCCCCCACCTCCATCCCCCCCCCCCCCCCCCTTCTCTCTCTCTCTCTGAATAAGCAAAAGGCATGCCGTTTTCACGGCCCTGCTACCCGCACTTTTGCTCAGTTACAGAACCCACTTCACCAAGACCGTATTCTACTTTATGCATACAAACTTTACAACCATTTTTGATGTGTGTGGCACTTGACTTGTGGCGACACCACAGCCCGAAGATGGCAGCCCTGCTTGTACCTAGCCAAGTTTGTCAGAAAGAAACATGGTACAGTGTAGGCATAAATGACCCCACAACACACATCCAATGATAATATCATACAATATCATGCACCACAGGAAACTGTAGGGTCTCAGCCACACGCACAAACACAAAAAAAACGCACACAAACACCAGCAACGCATGCATGCGCGCACGCATACACACCTTCCCATGAATAAACTAAAGGTGCCTTTCCAAAGATTTGACCCGAACGACAGGTTTCGGACCCTGACACCCGCACTTTTGCGCAGTTACAGAGCTCACAGCACTAAGACCCTATTCTACTCTATGCATACAACCTTTACAACTGTACTTGATGTGTGTGGCGCTGGACTTATGGCGACACCATAGCCCCGAATTTGCAACCCCGCTTATACATAGCCAAGTTTGTCAGAAAGAATCGCGGTACAGTGTACGCATAAATGACCCCCAGAACACGCATCCAATAATAATAATATACAATATCATAAATCACAGCAGCACCAGATTCATACACACACAAACATACACACAAACTGCAGTTCGCGTACATAACATTCCCCCCCTCCCCCCTCTCTCTCTCTGTGAAGAAGGTAAAGGCATGCCGTTTTCCGGCCCCTGCCACCCGCACTTTTGCTCAGTTACAGAGCCCACTGCACCAAGACCGTATTCTACTTTATGCATACAAACTTTATAATCATTTTTGATTGTGTGTGGCACTTGACTTGTGGTGACACCACAGCCCGAAGATGGCAACCCTGCTTGTACCTAGCCAAGTTTGTCGGAAAGAAACATGGTACAGTGTAGGCATAAATGACCCCCACAACACACATCCAATAATAATATCATACAATATCAGGCACCACAGGAAACTGTAGGGTCTCAGCCACACGCACAAACACAAAAAAACCACACACACAAAACCAGCAACACATGCATGCGCGCACGCATACACACCTTCCCATGAATAAACGAAAGGTGCCTTTCCAAAGATTTGACCCGAACGCAGGTTTCGGGCCCCTGACACCCGCACTTTTGCACAGTTACAGAGCTCACGGCACCAAGACCCTATTCTACTCTATGCATACAACCTTTGCAACTGTATTTGATGTGTGTGATGCTGGACTTATGGCGACACCATAGCCCCGAAATTGCAACCCTGCTTATACATAGCCAAGTTTGTCAGAAAGAATGGGGGTACAGTGTACGCATAAATGACCCCAGAACACACATCCAATAATAATATCATACAATATCATAAACCACAGCAGCACCACATTCATACACACACAAACATACACACAAACAGTAATAAGCGTACATAATATTTCCCCCCCCCTCCCCCCCCCCCCCTCTCTCTCTGAAGAAGGTAAAGGCACGCCGTTTTCCGGCCCCTGCCACCCGCACTTTTGCTTAGTTACAGAGCCCACTGCACCAAGACCGTATTCTACTTTATGCATACAAACTTTATAATCATTTTTGATGTGTGTCGCACTTGACTTGTGGTGACACCACAGCCCCAAAGATGGCAACCCTGCTTGTACCTAGCCAAGTTTGTCGGAAAGAAACATGGTACAGTGTATGCATAAATGACCCCCACAACACACATCCAATAATAATATCATACAATGTCATGCACCACAGGAAACTGTAGGGTCTTGGCCACATGCACAAACACAAAAAAAACGCACACACAAACACCAGCAACACATGCATGCGCGCACGCATACACACCTTCCCATGAAGAAACTAAAGGTGCCTTTCCAAAGATTTGACCCAAATGCAGGTTTC
This sequence comes from Stramonita haemastoma, assembly GCA_030674155.1. NCBI lineage: Eukaryota > Metazoa > Mollusca > Gastropoda > Neogastropoda > Muricidae > Stramonita > Stramonita haemastoma. The sequence goes on along the minus strand of JASPKP010000472.1, from coordinate 38,015 downwards.
GGGCCCTGACACCCGCACTTTTGCGCAGTTACAGAGCCCACGGCACCAAGACCCTATTCTACTCTATGCATACAACCTTTACAACTGTACTTGATGTGTGTGGCGCTGGACTTATGGCAACACCATAGCCCTGAAATGGGAACCCTGCTTATACATAACCAAGTTTGTCAGAATCACGGTACAGTGTACGCATAAATGACCCCCAGAACACACATCCAATAATAATATCATACAATATCATAAACCACAGCAGCACCACATTCATACACACACAAACATACACACAAATTGCAATGCGCGTACATAACATCCCCCCCTCCTCCCCCCCCTCCCCCCACTCTCTCTCTCTCTGAAGAAGGTAAAGGCACGCCGTTTTTCCGGCCCCTGCCACCCGCACTTTTGCACAGTTACAGAGCCCACTGCACCAAGACAGTATTCTACTTTATGCATACAAACTTTATAATCATTTTTGATGTGTGTGGCACTTGACTTGTGGTGACACCACAGCCCCAAAGATGGCAACCCTGCTTGTACCTAGCCAAGTTTGTCGGAAAGAAACATGGTACAGTGTAGGCATAAATGACCCCCACAACACACATCCAATAATAATATCATACAATATCATGCACCACAGGAAACTGTAGGGTCTCGGCCACACACACAAACACAAAAAAACGCACACACAAACACCAGCAACGCATGCATGCGCGCACGCATACACATCTTCCCATGAATAAACTAAAGTTGCCTTTCCAAAGATTTGACGAAAACGCAGGACAATACCCTACAATACCCTACTCTCTTGGTACCATGGGCTCTGTTACTGTGCAAAAAGTAGGGTAGGACGGGACTTAAACAGTTGTTTGTCACATCTTTTTAGAAAAATGAGCCTTATTTTTTTTTGAGGGGTGTTGTAATAAATATTATTATGATTATTAATATTGGTACAGCAAGGTTTTGTTATATTGCATTCACTGTACAGCATTTCCTTCTAACAAATGGGAGATTCAAGCCTTTCTAGATTCTAGCCTGGCTAGATTCAAGCCTTTTTGAAGCTGTGGTGTCGCCACAAATTGGCACCATGCATGTAAAAAAGAACACAGGTAAAGTGTGTTTGCATACAATACCCTACTCTCTTGTTGCCAGTGGGCTCTGTTATCCTTCAAAAAGATGGGTAGCATGGGACTCAAACCATCCCATTTTGTCACATCTTTTAAGGGTCTAAGTTTTTGGGAGGGGTTTGTTTTATAATAATTATTATGATTATTAATATGGGTACCCAAAATTTTGTTATATTACTGCCTTTCCTTCTGACAACTTTGCTAGATTCAAGCCTTTTCGGAGCTGTAGTATCGCCACATGTCCAGCACCAGGCATATCCAAAAATGCAGGTGAAGTGTGTATGCATACAATACCCTACTCTCTTGGTGCCCCGGGCTCTGTTACTGCGCAAAAAGTGGGGTAAGATGGGACACAAATCCCATGTTTTCTCACATCTTTCGGAAAAACACCTTTTATTTTTTGAGAGTAGTAGTAGTAAGAGGCACCCATCAATCTCGGAAGACTATGGAATTGCGCTCTAGTCTTTAGAGCCCAAAGCCTGGGTAAGTATGGAGGGAAAGCTGTTACCCATGCAGCAGACCCCCCCCCCCCATCTCCACGCCACTGGAAATGATCCATTGGAAAGGCAATGATTGATACGAATGGTTTTAGTACTGTTACAGGAGCCACCAGAATGTTGCCATATATAGCCCCGAACTGCCCTAGGACTCCAACTCCCCGATTTTGCCTCAAGGATGGTGTCTAAACACAACACCTGTGTGCATGCTGGCTTTTAAAAAATAATTTTGCTATCCCTCTTACCTGCAATGGATGGCCTGCTCTTCCAAAAGGCAGATCGAGTTTTAACTGTGTGCTCAAGATGTTATGCATGCGTTAGCAGGCCTCTGTTTATAGTCTCATTGCAATGACTTTGACATTCAGTTGGAAGAAAGGGCGAGGCTTTGTATTTTGTATTTTGAACCACTTTATGTCACAGCAGATTTCTCTGTGAGGCTGCTCTCTGGGGAGAGCAGGTTGCCACAAGTACAGCTCCTACCTATTTTTTTTTCTTTTTCCTGCATGCAACTGTATTTGTGACGCTCCACCACATAATGAGACGGAGTGCACCTGAGGTCAATTTTAAGTTATTGACATGTTATTAATGTGCAATAAAGTGGCTATCAAATACAAAAAACAGATTGAAAATCGGACAATTCTGTGAAACATTATTACAAATTGAAATGATAGACTGCAGGATAGGACAAAATGAGAAATGGGCAAGTTTATTTTAGTAACAGGTTGTCAGAATAAGTGCTTTGGTATTTTCAAAACACATTTAAAAGCAAAAGGAATAAAAAATTATGCCTTGATATTTCATTGTAAGGTAAATAAACAGATCTAGTTTAATAATTAATCAAAATCTCAAAATTGACAACTTGACTCCCACCTGCCTTTAAAGGCCCCTAGCGCAAAATTAGGTAATGTGCTAAGCGACTCATTTCGTGGTGGAGCACCACATTTGTTTCCCTATCAGAGTGTTTTTTTTTCTACAGAATTTTGCCAGGGTCAGCCCCTTGTTGCCGTGGGTTCTTTTACATGCTAAATAGTGATGTGTAACTCACAGGACCTGGGTTTATCTCTCATCCGAAAGACAAGCGCCCAGACCACCACTCAAGGTGTAATGGATGGGGAGAAAGTTTTGGGCCCAAACAGGTACAAACCACTGCACACTGGGATCTGGACTTTTTACTTTCTAGGCAAGGCCTCTAGGCAAGGCCTCTTACCACCCAGACCACCGATCCAAACCCAGAACCTCCATTGAGAGGGGGATGTTGTAATAAATGTGACCCTCCACCACAAAATGAGTGGCTTAGCACCTTAAAGGCAGTTGGGGTCAAGTTGCCCACTTTAAGATTTTGATTGATTATAAAACTATATCCATTATTCCACTTTGTAAAATCCAGCAAACCATTGGTCCCTACAAAAATCTATCAATCTAAATCTTTCCCACTACTTTTTCCTCAATAATCTAAAGAAGGTAAACTTAAATGGTAGGGGCATGTCACAAGATCAAAATGACTTGCAAAAACAATACTGCAAGGCACTGTTGAAGAAGGAAGAAAAAGAGGCAGACCAAGGAAGAGATGGGAGGACATCAGTGAATGAACAAGCTTAGAACTCAACAAAACCCTGAGAAAGGCAGAACAGAGAGAGAAATGAAGGGAACTGGTTGTCAAGTCTCCATGGGTAGATAGATAGATAGATAGATAGATAGATAGTGATAGATAGATAGATAGTAGATAGATAGATAGATAGATAGATAGATAGATAGATAGATAGATATAGATAGATAGATAGATAGATAGTGATAGATATTAAGGTATATTACTTTTTGCCTTTAAACATGTTTTAAAATACCCAAGCCTTCATACTGACCATCTATTAGATGCCTAACTTGTCAGTTTATCATTTTGTTATTTCCTGCAGTTTAACATTTCAACTTGTAATAACTGTTGATAGAATTGTCCCATTCTCAATCTGTTTTTTTGTATTATATAACCTTGAAGTGTGTATTTATACAATACCATACTCACTTGGTGCCTGGGCTCTGTTGCTGTAGAAAAAGTGGGGTAGGCGGGACTCAAACTGGCTGTTTTCTCACATCTTTTGAAAAAACACTCCTTATTTTTTTAAGGGGTGTGTTGTAACACTTATCATTATGATTATTAATATAGGTACCACAAGGTTTTGTTACATTGCCTACATTATACTGCCTTTCCTTCCTACAAACTTGCTAGATTCATGTCTATTCTAAGGTGTAATGTTGCCACATGTCCAGTGCCACCCATATAACAAAATGCAGGTAAAGTGTGTATGCATACAATACCTTAGTCTCTTGGTGGCTGGGCTCTGTTACTGTGCCAAAAGTGGGGTAGGAAGGGACTCAAACTTGTCTGTTTTGTCACATCTTATGGAAAAAGATACCTTATTTTATGGGAGTAGGGTGTTGTAATAATTATTAATATGGGTAGGGCAAGAATTTGTTATATTGCCTACACTGTACCACTTTTCCTAGCAACAAACTGTCTAGATTCAAGCCTTTTCCAGCTCTGGTGTTGCCACAAGTCTAGCACCTGGAATATAAAAAAAACTGTAGGTGAACTGTGTATGCATACAATACCCTACTCTTGGTGCCCTGGGTACTGTTACTGTGCAAAATGTGGGGTCCCACGTTTACCTGAAGACTATGGAGCTTTTGAAGTAAAAAGATGCAAGAATGGCATTTTCTATTCACAAGATCTGTATTAGTTTTAAAATTAAGTTTATCATCAATATCGGTACTTGGATATTTATACTCATGCACACGTTCAACCATTACACCATCAATGAAAAGATTTGGTATAGGCTCAAGGTTTTTACGAAAATCAATTAACATTTCCTTTGTTTTTTTAACGTTCAAGTTTAGACAATTTTGTTTGAACCAGGAGGCAAACTCTTCAACTTGTTGAGAATAAATGACATGGGAGTTAGACAGGTCTTCCAGAGCAAAGTCATCAGAATAATTGATTAAAGGTATTAGATCAGAGCCAGTGCAATCATTAGTGTAAAGGGTAAAAAGAATGGGAGACAGAACAGTGCCTTGGGGAGAACCAGTAGAAGTTGATCATTCAGTCAATATTGCTTTCTGACAGTGACAAACTGTGTTTGTTCTGTCAAAAAACTCATTATCCAGAGAATAAGCTGAGGACAGACGTTTATGGAGAGTAGTTTAAGTGCAAGGAGATGGGGCTGAATAATATGAAAGGCAGAGGAAAAGTCAACAAAAAGTATACAACAAGAGAGTCAGGTTTTTCTAGGTGACAGTAGGCATTGTGCAGCAAGGTAATGGTAGCATCATTTGTACTTCTATTGGTTTTGTAAGTAAATTGTAGAGGATCCAGATATGGGGAAGTGATTCATTTCATTCTCTACCTTGGTCTGCATCTTTTTCTTTCTTCTCAGACAGTGCATGCAGTATTGCTTTTGCAAGTCCTTTTGATCTTGTGACATACCCATGACAAATAAGTTTAGGTCTCTGTAGGAGATGCCATGGAGTCTCCAGAAGCATCTCATCTCTACCGCTTGTACTCTTCTCTCCAAATCAGCAGTCAGGGTCCACAATTCACAGTGATACAGGAATATGGATATGACAATGGAAAACATCAGTCTGATCTTGGAGTTGAATAAAATATTTTTATCTTTCCAGATGGTGTTCAGTTTGGACAGTGCTGTTATTTGCTGTGCTATCCTGCATACGATGGTCTCTGCTTTTGGCTCCAGTGTGTTCAGTATAATCTTCAACTTGACCTTGCTTGGTTGGCATATAAAGCCAATTGTATGGTAATTCTGGCACTGCTGAAAATTTCCTTACTTTGGAAGGGTGATGATGAGTGACTGTATTTGTGTCTATGAGTACATTGAAAAACTTCTGGATCTCCTGTGGTTTTGTACATTATGATTATTAATAAGGGTAGTGCAAGGTTTTGTTATATTGTCTACGCTGTACTGCATTTCCTTCCAACAAAATTGCTAGACTCAAGCCGCTTTGGAACTAAGATGTCGCCACATATCTGGCTGCACGCGTATAAAAATAATGCAGATGAAGTGTGTATGCATACAATACCCTACTCTCTTGGTGCTGGGGCTCTGTTACAGTGCAACAAGTGGGGTAGGACAGGACTTAAACCGGCCCAATTTGTCACATCTTTTGGAAAAACTGACATTATTTTCTGAGAGGGAGATGTTGTTATATTTATAATTATTATCATTAATATAGGTACCAGAAGGTTTTGTTATATTGCTATTGCCTACACTGTATTGCCTTTCCTTCTGATAAAATTGCTAGATTCAAGCCTTTTCAGAGCTGTGGTTTCGCCAGGTGTCTGCACCACACATATGAAAAAAATGAGGTTAAAGTGTGTACACTAAGAGAGTAGGGTGTTGTATGCATGCACTCATCACCTGCATTATTTTATATCCAAGGCACCAGACCTGTGGTGACACCAAATCTCTGAAAAACCTTGAATCTAGCAAGTTTGTTGGAAGGAAAGGTGGTCATACAGTGTAGGCAATATAACAAAAACCTTGCGGGTACCCATATCAATATTCAGAATAATGTGACAACACCCCCCTCCCTCAAAAAATAAGGAGGTTTTTTTTTCAAAAGATGTGAGAAACTGGGCCAGCTGAAGTCCTGTCCTACCCCACTTTTTCCACAGTGACAGCCCATGGCACCAAGAGAGTAACGGTATCTCGTGCACACACACTTCACCAGCATTTTTTTTATATGCCTGCCATCAGACATGTGGCGACACTACAGGTCCAAAAAGGTTTCAATCTAGCAAGTTTTTTGGAAGGAAAGACTGTTTATACAGTGTAGGCAATAAAAAAAAACCTTGCATTTCCCCATATTAATAATCATATTATAAATCTATAACACCCCCTCCCCAAAAATAAGGCCCCTTTTTTTTTCCAAAAGATGTGTTTAAATTGGGTTTGGTTTGACTCCTTTGTCCACCCCTTTTTTTTTTCAAAGTAAAAGCCCCCACAGCTTTAACTAGAGTTCCGTATTGTTTGCAATCACTTAAACCTGTTTTTTTATATAGTGGGCTGGGACAGGGTGGTGAACCACAGCTCTGAAAAAGGCTTTGAATCTAGCAAGTTTGTCAAAGGGGAAAAGGCCGTTTTCATTGTTGGAATATAAACCAAAACCATGTAATACCCAGGTTAAAAATTCATATTAAAAAAACTATTCCCAACACCTTACTCCAAAAAAGGTAAGGAGTTTTTTTTTTCCAAAAAGTTTTGTCCCCAAAAAATGGGCCTCTTTTTTGGGGCCCCTTATTCTACCCACTTTTTTTACATTAACAGAGCCATTGGCAACAAGGAAAAGTAAGGTTTTTGTATGTTTCCACATTCAACCTAAATTTTTTCATTTGTGTGGTGCGGCCCCGGCAAAAAACCACTTCGGGAAAAAGGCTTTTGAATATAGCAACTTTTTCAGAAGGAAAGGTGGTTAAACAGTGTAGGCAATAAAGGGGAAAACCTTTGGTAACCTATATCTTTTAATCATAATTGATAAATTTTACCAACACCCCCCCCCCCCCCTAAAAAAATTAATGTCGTTTTTCCAAAAGATGGGGACAAATTGGGCAATTTTTTAAAGTCCTGTCCTTTTCCCACTTGTTGCAACAGTAACAGAGCCCTGGCACCAAGAGAGTTGGGTATTTTTTATGCTTTACACACTTCACCGCATTATTTTTTTATGCGTGCGGCCGATATTTTTGGGAACTTTCTTTTTTCCCCAAAAAAGGCTTGGGGGTTCTAGAAAAAATTTTGGTTGGAAGGAAAATGCAAGTAACAGTGTGGGGGAAATATAACAAACCCCTTGTAACTACCACATTAATTTTCATGAAGTACAATTTAACCACAGGGTTTCCTTGTTTTCAATTTGTACTCACGAACAAATAACAGCCCTCTTTATCCCCTTCCAAAGAAAAGAAATTTTCGCGGGGGCGGTTTACCCCAAGAAAGGTCATGTTGAAGAAAATTTACTGAACACCCCTTAAAGCCCAAAAATCAGGGACCATCTTGCTGGGAACAAAAGGTTAAGAGCAGGGCCTTAACACAACCGGGACCAGAAATTTTAACCTCAGGTACTTTTGTGAGTGGTAACCCCCAATTAAACAAAAGACCTTTACCACGAAATTTATTGAATTTTGGACGGCATTTGACTGGATTGGCATTAGAAAACCGGATTTGACGCATCAATGCAAACCTATCAATGTCATCAAAGAGCTGTAGAACAAAGCCACGGGGGAAGTGGGACTACAACGGGAACATTAGAGAGTGGTTTCGAACAACAATGGGGTAAGGCGGGCCTGTTACTGTCCCCCCCAAAACTTTTCACCTCTTTTTCCTTGAGGGGAATTTTTGGTGTTGCACTGGATCACCATTAACGATCAATTTAGCTTTTATGGCGAATGTGACAAACCTCGGGTTTGCAAAGACAGGGATGGAAATAGCAGGATTAAAAAGGGGGCTTGCCAGCCTAACAGAAGTCATGAACATGGCCTCCCCCAAAAACACACGGCATGGAAAACAGTGCAGTGAAGACCCAAACTAGGGCCAATTTAATGCAAGGGGCATCAGCACTGATATCAGGGTCAATGACCAGAAGCTGGAAAGGTTCAAAGCTTCAAAATACTTGGGAGTGTTGTATCAAAAAGGGGGGGGGGGATGCAGGACTGCCAGACAATAACAGCCTGTCAAAATTTAACACCATTGGAAAGATAAAAAAATATTTTACTCAATCTCCCAAGATCAGATTTATGCTTTCCCCCCGTCTATCCATATTACTGCTTGGGTGTGAATTGTGGGGCCCCTGACTGTGATTTGGAGTGTTTAGTAAGATGGTAGAGGTGACATGCTTCTGGAGACCTTGGGGATTCCTACAAAGGCTTAAAGATTTGTTATGGCATATCACAAGATCAAAAGGCTTGCAAAAAAAATACATCAGGCATTGTCTGAAAAGAAAAAAAAAAGAGGCAGGCCCGAGGTAGAGAATGGAGGACTTATCAAAGAATGGACAAGCCTGAAACTCAATAAATTTGGAAATGCAGATACAAAGGAGGGAAATTTTGGAGGTAAATGGTTTCCAAGTTTTCAGGGTGGCCCCATGTTTGGCCAGCCCTAAGGGGTAGATAGATAGATAGATAGTTAATAGATAGATTGATAGTTTGTTAGATAGTTAGATAGATAGATAGTTTAGTTTAGAATGATTAGGATGATTAGATAGTTAGATTTGATGAAAAGATGATAGTAGTTAGATAGTTTAGATGGGATAGATTGTTAGATAGAAGTTGTTTAAAATAGTTAGTAGCAAAGTAGTAGATAGTTGATAGTTTTGATAGAGGAAAAATTTAATTATTACAACCACTTTTTTTGCAAAAGTAAACAGTCCCTAAAGCACCATGAGAGAAGGGGTTTGTTGCTTAAACATTTAAACACTTGGAAAACCTGGGCTCTGTTTACTAAGTAAACAGAGGGGTAGGACAGGACCCCCAAACGGACTTTTTTTTTGTCCATCTTTTTGGAATAAAACATGTTTTTAAATTTTTTTTGGAAAAAGGGATTGTTTTTAAATAATTTTATTTTTTTTAATTTTTTAATGTGGGTATTGCAAGGCGTTGTGGTTATTGCCTAATTGTATGTTTTTCCCTTCAGAAAATCTTGTTTCATTCAAGCCTTTTCAGAGTGGTGGTTTTTTCCCGCCCCATGTGGGTTTGGGCAACCCCTATAAAAAAAAACGCAATGAAGGTGTTGCATGCAATAAACCACTCCTTTTGGGGGCCAAAAGGCTTGTTACGTCCCAAAAAAGGGGGGTGGGATTGGGACTAAAAAACCAAAACCGTTTTCTCACATCTTTTGGGAAAAAAAAAAAAACGCCCCTTTCTTTTGGGGGGGTGGGGGGGGTGTTGTTTTTTTAATCATTATGATTATTTGTAGGTGTGCAGCAAGGTGTTGTTATTATTGCCTTTGGGGAATAACCTTTTCTTTGGCCCAAACTTACTAAAATTCAACCCCTTTTCTTTTGGTCTTCCCCTTAAAAAAACAGTGAAAATTGTTTTTGTACTTAAATTGGCTGTATCTTTTTTCAACTAATTGAAAGAATTTAAAATTTTTTCAGGTAAGTGTTTTTTTTTTATCAGGGTTAAATAAATAAGCGGGAAGACAATTTTTTTTTAAAAAATAGAAGTCCATAAAGTTGTGTCTAAAAATTTATCCTTGGAAAAGAAACTCAAATACTTTTTTTAAATGAAACTGCCCTCCCCCCAAAACACAAAACAGTAAAAATCTGTTTTGGTTCCCTAAGCCTTTCTGTAGGTTATTCAACAAACTGACAAAATTAAACATTTCTCATGTAAGTATTTTAAATAATGAGTTTAAGTTTTTTGGAAGCAAATTTTCCCACTGAGGGGTGGACCAGTTGCATCCAAAAACGACCATTGGCCAAAAAAGGGAATACTTGTTTCTTGACCGCATTTTGTGTGCAAGGTTTTGCATATGGTCAACCTTGGCCTTTGCCTCAAAGAAAAACAGGCCCTTGGTGATAAGTGTCCCAAGGTAACCCTCTTCTTTTCCTCTTTGGTTACTCTTCTAAGAAGCCCAGTTCAATTTGTCCCTTTAGCACTTCAGTGTTAAAAGATTGGATTATTAACTTTCTTGATCATTGGCATTTTCGGGTTATATTTTGGGAGATTGCTTCAAAAAATCGGGGTTTAGGGGTTTGTTTTGGGGTTTTTTTTTTTTTTTGTTTTCAAAGACAAAACCACAACACACCACACACACAACCACACACACACACACACCACGCGTTCACGCTGCACACAGGCACACAACACACATACTTACTTACGTGCACGCATGCACACAGGCACAAACCCACCATTAAAAAAAATGCAGGCCCGCACACACACATACACCACAATCACCCCAAGCGTGACGCATGCAAACAGGAAACACCACATACACACAGCAGGCCCGCACACACCAAAACCACACTTTAAATTTCCCGTTCCCCTTCCTGTTCCCATTGTTTTTCCTGATGGGAAACAGAGACAAAATTTACAAAAACTGCAAAACATGGAGAACTGATATAAAAAGGCACTTTAATGCTTATTGCATTAAACTTTAATATAAAAGGATGAATAAAAAAAAATAATCTCTCTCTCTCTCTCTCTCCTCTCCTCTTCTCTCCCTCTCTCTTCTTTCCTCTCTCCTCTCATTTTGACTCCTTTGTTAGTTTTATTTTTCAAATGGTGGATTGGTGGTCTAGGTGGTAATGGGCCCTTGTCTGAAAGCAAAAAGTTCGGTGGGAGTGTGCAGTGGTTCTACCCTATTTGGGACCCAAACCTTTTTCCCCATCCATTTGGGCCCCTGAGTGGTGGTTGGGTGCCCGTCTTTTGGATGAGGACACCGAGGGAGATCCGTGTGTTAAAAATCATTATTTATCCTATGTAAAAGAGCCCATGGCAACAAGGGGGTTTGACCCCTGGCAAAATTCTGCTGAAAAAAAGCCCTTTTGATAGGGAAACAAAATATCAGTTGGAGGCGGGGAAAAAAAAAAAAAAAAAAAGGTTTGGGGCTGCACTTTTAGCATTGTGCTCTCCCTCCAGAGGGGGGCAGCCAATTTCCCAGCAGAGAAATCCACTGTGACATAAAGTGGTACAAAATGCAAAAAATACAAATATCAATTTTGCCCTTTTCCAGTTAATTGGGGGGTAAAATGGGGAAAAAATCAGTATTGATTACAAAAATAAACCATTGTAGATTTGCACATTTTATACCTAGACCCAGGGTTTTTAAAAACCCCACAAAACCACACCCCACAACACACACAACACACCACACACACAACATATATTATATATATTTAACAAACTTTAACAAGGCCATATGGGTTACATATCTGTTTGTGCAGATAATTTCAAAAGGCACACACAAAACACCCTTTTCTGTCAAACATTTGGGTTGGCCAAGAAGCTTCATGTTTGACCAACCACTTTTTCCCTTTTATCCGGGAATTAAAACAAGATGGGGGGGAACACGTTGAAATTTGGAGATGATTGAAAAAATATAACTAAAAGGCAAAATCTTGCAAAAACGAGGGCCAGAGTTTTCTGGGCAGTTACAAAGGATTGTTTTTTTTTTCAACTAGTCAAGACTGTGTTTCTCATTGTGGGCTGGCTATTTCCAATGGTTTAGTTTTTGGTTATGGTAAGGTACCCATTGTTGTTGTGATTACTTATTTAAGTTGCTATTAAAAAAATTTTTAGGCCTTTATTATGTACCATCTTATAGCTTCCTATATAGAAGGCATCGAATTTTTAAAGGGTGCAGTTGTATATAAGTCGAAATAAAGTAATGCAGCAAAAACGCCTCCTTTTCTTTTTTTAAAACATGTGAAAGGTTGTCTAGAAGAAGGGAGCCAATCATTCCCTTTTATGGCTCGCCCAGTGCCCTCATTTTTTTTTAAGAGGGGGGCAGGTTAAGGGGGGGTGGGGGGGGGGGGGGGTGATCGAGCTTGGAAGTATATTTATTTAAAATGATTTTATCCTTTTTTAGAATAAGAATTTTTCTCTTCTAATTCTCCTCTCTCTTCTCTCTCTCTCTCTCTCTCCTATCCTCTCTCTCTCTTTCCTGAGTTCTCTTCTCTCTCTCTTTGTCTCCCCTCACTCTCTCTCTCTGAGTCTCTCTCTCTCTCTGGTGTCTCTCTCTCCCCTCTGATCTCTTCTTCTCTCATTCACTAAATCACTCTCTCCCCTCTTTTTTTTCCTTCCCCTCCCCCTCATTTTCTCGCTTTCTCTCTCCCCCATTGTTGTGTGTGTTGTTGTGTGTTTGTGTGTGTGTGTGTGTGTGTGTTGTGTTGTGTGGGTTTTTTTGTGGTGCGCGCCCCATGCAAAAAATGAAAACCCTGTCAGCCCTCCTTGGATGGCTTGAGGTGTAAAAACTTCTGCTTAATTCCTTTATTTTGTTGGTGTTTTTTTTTGTTTGGGTTTGTTTCTTTTCCTTGGTTTGTTTGTGTGCTTTCCCCCCCCCCTTTTTTGTATTGGTTGCTTTGTTTTTATCGCGTTAGTTTGTGGCATTGGGCTTTTTTTTTATCATGATGCATCTGAATTGATTTATTTTTTCATTATTATGGTTATTTTGTCCCTAAGGGAAAATACTGTATGCAAAAAAAAAGGACATATGTGCTTGTTTTCTCTCCTCAAAATTAAGGAAATTTGATTTGATTGATTTGTTTTTATTTTCTCTCTCTGTTGTCTGCTTTCCTTCCCCCCCCCCTTCACTTCTCTCCCTTTTTCTCCCTCCCTCTTTCTGTCTGTCTCCCATCCCACCCTTGTCTGTTTTTTCTCCTTTCTCTCCCCATCCTACCCCTTCTCTCTCTATCTCCCACCCCCCTCTGTCCCCCCTCCCCCCCCCACCCCCCCCTTTTCCCCCCCCTCTTCATCAAACAAATTTAGTTCCTTTTATTTTTTAACTCTGTTATAAAATTTAATCTCATATATATAAACTATATTCATTTTCCCTTGCATGTAGGCAATTTATGGTTTGTGCTGGTTGTGTATGTGTGTGGTGTGATGTCATTTATTATGCCATTATTTTTTTTAAACTTTAGGCATAATTTCCTTTTTTTTAGAATCTTTTATATTTGTTTCTGTGTGTAGTTTTGCTATCCTTACTGTTCTTTTTCCATAGGGATTGATATTGGTTGAAGTTTCTTTTTCCTATTTACTAAGTTGTTTGGGGTTTATTGGTTTTTTTTCATTTGTAATCAATGGTGGTATGGGCTTTCAATAAAATTGAATTGGTCAATTGCTTTTTTGTTATTCTTTTTCTTTTTGTGTGTGTTTGCAGGATGGACGAAAACAAAGAAAGTGGTGGAGTGGGGGCACTCAGTCACGTCAGGGGACACGGCTGCAAAGTAAGCACTGCTGTGCCCCCAGAACAGTACGCATATGGCAAGGTTGTGTGATTAGGGGGGGCAGTTTGAAAAAATTCTGTCTTTCTCTCCTGGTGTGTGTATGTGTGTGTGTGTGTGTTTTGGTGTGTGTGTTTGTGTGTGTGTGTGTTGTGTGTGTTTGTTTGTGTGGTGTGTGTGTGTTGTGTCTTTTATTTTTTGCCATTATTTTTCCTTTTCAATGTTAGGCATAATTTTCCTTTTCTTTAGAATTTTTATATTTGTTTTTCATGTGTAGTTTGGGTATCCTTTAAATGCTCTTTTTCCATACGGATTTGATATTGGGTTGAAGTTTTTCTTTCCTTTTAAAGTTGTTAGGATTTATAGGTTTTTTAAAATTTTAAATCAGCGTGATGGTATGGGATTTTCAATAAATTGATTTGGTCAATTGTTTTTTTTTTTTTTTTTTTTTCTTTTGTGTGTGTTTGCAGGATGGACAGAAAAGGGGAAAAACAGTGGTGGATTTTCGTTCCAGTTTAAAAATGGGCAAAGTATGTTGTGAAGGCCTTAAATTTTGGGGTTTGGGGTTGGGGTTTGGGTTAACTTTTTTTTTTTTTTTTTTATTTTTTATATTTTTTATTTATTTTTATTTTTTTTATTTTTTTTATTTTTTTTTTTTATTATGCCTTTTGGGGTTTTTTGGGAAAGCCTCCTGTGTTTTTTTAAAATCCATTTCCCGGGTATTGTTTTTTTAACTTTTACCTTCCCCAAGAATGAGGCCATTTTCAAAAACCCGAACAAAAAAACGGGGATAAAGATAGCATAATTTCAACAACCCCCAGTTTGTTATTTTAGGGGTTTTGGGGGGAAAGTGGGTGCATATTTAAAATTTTCCAGGGGGGAAAACCCTTAACGGGAATAAACCCCTATGTCAAATTCAAAAGGGAGTCAATGTTCGAAAACTTAAAACCCCCTTTTTTGTTTCACTGATGTTAACTCCATGAGCAAACATCCCTTGAATGGGGTCAGTAGATCAGGAGCCATTGCACAATGCTCTAACCAACCAGGCTTTCCCATCTTGTGTGTGTGGTTTTGTGTGTGTGTGTTTGTGTGTTTGTGTGTGTGTGTGTGTGTTTTTGTGTGTTAGTGTGTGTGCTTTTTGTGTGTTTGTTTGTGTTTTTGTGTGTTAGTGTTTGTGTTTTAAGTGTTGTGTGTGTGTCTGTGTTTGTGTGTGTGTTTGTGTTTTTGTGTGTTAGTTTGTGTCAGTGTGTGTGTGTCACTGCTGCATTCCCAGGAAAGGCTTCAGAGACTAACTGAAGAAGCAGCTGTCATAGGCAGAAATCCAGCATCAGACATGACATTGGAACAAGTTATGCTATGCCACCCAAAGAATCAGCAGAAAGTACGAACTTCAGAGAAGCATCACAGCAATAGAGAAGTTACGAGGCGGGAGGAGTGATGAGGGGACCACCACAACAGTTGCAGATTTTTCCTTCATCTGCCCAGCATGCAGCAGAATGTGCTCCTCACCCATTAGTCTCTTCACACCCCACAGGGCTTGTAAAAATGGAGACCTTCTCTTTTCCTCCCATGATTTTCCCAGGCAAAGAACCAGCCATCATCACCCCATATTATGCGCTGAAAAAGGAAACAGCTTTGAACAGTGCTATCTTTAGCTGAGGGGTGTCCAAATATTACATCTCGGTCCCCTTTCAATTGAAAATATTTCTGTTTTTACATTGTGGCTTCAGTTCAGGTAGTGGTAGGTAAGCCTGTGGGTTAACCACATTTTGAAGTGCTCAGTGTGTGTCTGGTGTTGGAATGTTTGTTGTTGTTTTTTTAGTTTTTATTTTATTCTTATATTTCAAGGATAAGGGAATAAGCATTCATGTGCTTTTTTCACATCAGTTCCCTGTGTCTATATAGTTGTCAGTCTTTCCCACTTTAAACTCCTCTCAGCTGCTTATCAAATTTTCCCATTCCAACCCAGAAGGGTCAACTGGTGCTAATTATAGCAAGAACACACCACACTTGGGCTTAGTAAAAGGAAAGGGTGCACTAAATTTAGCACTCTGAGTGATGTTGGATTGGTGCCCTGTGTGTGTGCAGTTTTGTAAATTTTGTCATCCTTCCCACTGGCAGATAGACGCTGGCTCTTCTGAAAAGCTGAGCAGGCTTTAATGTGTGCACAATATGTTTTACATGTGTTTGCACACAGGATCTTGGTTTATAGTCTTATTTGAGGGACTTTTGGGGGAGTGGAGTTGGCATTCGTGGTGTGTGTGCAGTGTGTGTGTATGTGTGTGTGTGGTTTGTTTTTGTGTGTGTTTTGTTTGTGTGTGTGCGAACATGAATACATGTGCATGTATGTGTGTGAGATAGAGGGGGGAAGAAAGAAAGAGAGAGAGAAGAGGGGAGAGAGAGAGGGGGAGTGGGGGTGTTGGGGGGGGGGGGAGTCCAGAGCTCTATACCTGTCAGAAATCAGTTGTGTAAATTCTTTTTTTTTTTTTTGGTACTGTTGTGCAACCTTCCCCACCTCCCCACTTTTGCCTTTTTCTTGCTGTCAAGGATTCGGTTCTGTCCTCAGTATAACCCTTCAGTCTGTGTAGCTGATGACATCATGATAGATTTCAGGATTCTTTTCCATTCTCAGTAGTCTGGGTTGAAGGTCAGTGTGCTATTATCCAAAGACAGTACAGTCTGGGTTGACAGGTCAGAGTGTTAATATCCAAAGTCAGTACAATCTGGGTTGACTGGTCAGTGTACAAATATCCAAAGTCAGTACGTTCTGGGTTGACAGGTCAGTATGGTTTTATCCAAAGTGGTATATTCTGGGTTGACAGGTTAGTGTGGTATTATCCAAAGTGATACATTCTGGGTTGCAGGTTAGTGTGGTATCATCCAAAGTGGTACATTCTGGGTTTGACAGGTTAGAGTGGTATTATCCAAAGTGATACATTCTGGGTTGACAGGTTTGTGTGGTATTACCCAAAGTGGTACATTCTGGTTGACATGTTAGTGTGGTATTATCCAAAGTGGTACATTCTGGTTTGACAGGTTAGTAGGTATTATCCAAAGTGGTACATTCTGGGTTGCAGAACACCTGGTGTGTTGTGGACTGAATCACTTGTCTCCTCTGCTCAGCTCCTTATCATCCCCCATAATCTTATTTAGTATCAGAACAGCTCACAACCTGAGGTCAGCTGACTACTCTGCCCCTTGTGCCCTGGGTTTTTGTTGTTGTTGTTGTTTTTTTTATCTGTGAGGTCTACCCCTGGATCAGTTGTAGAATCTGACAGGCTTTTCTTTTTTGGAATCAAGCTGATTTGGATTGTTGAAGACAGAAATGTTTCTGTTTCATAGCTTCTTGATTCAAAATGCTTTTGAACTGTCAGATACATGTTCTGCAAAATCCTTTTGAATAGATTAAATGTTCAGATGCCTTGAAGATAGTACTGGTTTTGAATACTTCAGTATATTTCTTGCTGATATATATATTTTTATATTTTTATAAAGTATTCGTGACTTTTCAGGGTGTGGTCAGGCTGGGCACTGTTCAGTAACATGACTCTGTCCAGTTGAACCAGAAATTCTCTCCAGCAGTCTGCAGGACATTGGCACCAGCTGTTAGCTCCCTCATGGAGTTTTTAGCTAGCAAGAATCAGGGACTGACGATAAATAAATGAATGAAAATTTAAAAGAAAAACCCCACACAGACACATAGACAGACACAGACAGAAGCACGCATACACGCACACATGCACATGCACACACGCAGACACACACACACACACACACACACAACACCACACGCACAACACACATACAGCAAGACATTTTGACAGGTATGTTGTTGAATGTTTAGATTTTTTTTTATTTAATAAAGATACTCTGTAAAGTGACAGTTTGTTTAAAATGCAAGGCTGTGTCTTAGTAAGCTTTGGTCAGTGATGACAGTCTTCAGATGCTAGGGATTACAGAGTTGTTGAATTGACCTCCAGATGGAAATAGGCAGAGTGCTGATAATTTGTGTTCAGGTTCAGGAGATGACTGAGTGAGGCTGGAAAAAGCCGTCCAAATGGCCGTCATTGGCTTGTAGCTCAATTTCTTTTTCTTCTTCATTTGAGAAATAGTAGTTTTGATGTTGCTTTTTCTGAGATACAGGCTGGTCTATGGGACACACACACACACACACACACACACACACACACACACACACACACACACACACACACACACACACACACACACACTGTGCCACTTGACTCCAGATACATGATTGTATCTCATTATCATATATACACAACTGTAGCACTTCTAATTTAATTGTATGGAAATGTAGTATTTTAGACTTAGATACATTGTTATTGTGATTATGCAATACTTCAAACTTGAATGTATATGACTGTAGTATTTTAAATACAGACTATATTATATCACTATGCAGCATTCTAAATTTAAAATGACTATAACATGTAGTATTGTAAATGTAGAAACATGCCCCCCCCCCCCCTCCCTTCCAGTAAATCTTGTGTAACCGGGAAGCCAGATAGGGATCAGACTGCATGCTTACTCAGTGTAGACTGTTGTGCTCATTTTCTCTGCTGCCTTCTGTCACTTCACAGTGCAGGGACTAGTCCTTTCTGCCAAGCTTTGCTCAGTATTTCCTTAAAGGATTTGTGACTGGCTTTTCTCTAGGGTACTACACATCTCCCAGTTTTCCTAACACATTTCCCAATCTTCTTTAATTAAGTCATATGTAGTTCTCAGTGTTCTCTTAGTTATTACACTTTCCCAGTTTTCTGAAAGTCAGTAGATTCTTTACAAGGTTCAGTGTTTGTTTACTGTGACATTTTGTGAGGAAGTTTCAGTGGATGCACATAATTGGATATTTCTTTCATTTGGTTTCTGATCTGAATCGCTCTCTTCTGTATCATCATCTTGTTTCATCCACGTATCAGTCTGAAGAGAATATCAACACATGGATTTAAGTAGTCATATCTGTGTAAACTTACCAGTTTATAAACCTCTCCCCACACCCCCACCCCCAAACACCCTTACCATGTAAAGGCACACACATGTATGCATACACATATATATACGCATATATAAGCTCATATGTTGGGAATTATGGATGTGGAAGACATAGAGAGATAGAGATGACTAAATTTTATTTATTGGTGGTAAAAGATCAGGCAGAGTGATTTTATAAAAAAAATCCTACCTTTAAAGAGAGAGAGAGATCAACCTTAGGAATGCATTTTTTTCCTTTGCTAGACTTCAAAATTCATTTTCATAACCCAGTGTTAAAGAGACACATTTGTCAGCAGTGAACCCCTGTGGTAAGCCACACTCCCTTACACCCCAAAGCAACTCATGATTCATTTCTTTTGGGGTTATTAAATGGGGATTCATAAAACCTTCACTCAAGGCATGAAAGTCCTTTTCAGAACGCACACACATCCACACACATCCACACACATTCACACAGACACATACATATGCACGCATGCATGCATGCACACATACCTACCTAACCCCACCCCACACCACCACCTACTCACCCCGTGATGAGGGCACGCCCCACAGTAGTGATGTGGGTGACTGAGAAGTCCGAGCTGAAAAGCTCGCCCTCTTCCCTTATGTAATGGTCAGAAACGTCAAGCAAGAGCACTAAAAGAGAGCAAGTACCGCAAGCTTACCAACTCTCAGGCTCGAGAAAGCTCCTGTCGTGTTCTTAAGAAAATGGCGCCTGGCCAGAGGCTCCAGGGAAAATGTTTGGGGTCATGTTTGTGTACACACAAAACATGCACAAGCACGAGCATACACACACTACCCGAATGCATACACACACAGACACACAGACACACACACAGACACACAGACACAACGGAGAAACTTAAGGGGAGGTGGGGGGAGATGGACTTGCGATGCCTTGAGGGATGGTTTGTGGTCCTTGTTTGATAGTTCTGAGGGGGTGATCCTGTGGTGCTGGAGGGTCTTTGGAGGTGGGGGTTTATCACCAGGGTTGTGGTTTGGTCAACAATATGCTTTGAACATAAGCATGTGTTTTTTTCAGGTAAAATTGTGTATTTGCAGGAAAACATTGGATGAGACTTTCATTTCTCACCAAGAACATTTGTGCATACTGCAACGAAGACTTGCACACTCGTGTGCATATATGTAACACACACACACACACACACACACACACACACACACACACACACACACACACACACACACACACAACAAAACACACTATGAGCGTCTCAACTGCCATAGACTGCCAGGTAGAAAACACTGTCTTTCTTGTCAGCTGCATGTCCTCTATACATGTTCAAGTTCAGCCAGCTGTAGAAGATGTGTGCAGAATTAACATGTCCCTCAGGACAGAGTCAGCCACCTGCAAGCTGGATTTTCTCCTTGTTGGCTTTGATTTTCTCCTTGTTGGCTTTGATTTTCTCCTTGTTGGCTTTGATTTTCTCTTGTTGGCTTTGATTTTCTCCTTGTTGGCTTTGATTTTCTCCTTGTGGCTTTGATTTTCTCCTTGATGGCTTCTTCATCAAGGGATTCATTTTCTGATCAGAGTTGGAAATCATGCCTACACCTGTTCACTCCAGGCCCTTCTCTATGTTTCTGGTGATAATCACCTAGTGACAACTATCATCTGTCAGTGGGAAGTTTGCAAGCTAAAGTGGTCTTCTTGATTTTCTTCAGCTGCTTCATTTTCTTTTTCCATTCAAAAGTATGCAGTCTCAGCCATGCCTGGCCTCCCCATCATTGCACAAGATTCCCCTGACAAAGCAAAACTGGACAGTCCTTTAACCAGTGTTAGTTTTCCTTCTTCCAGCAAAGCTGGCCACAGTTTAAAACATGTTGATAAAAGCTGCATATCGTAATGAAATATAATGGACTAGCTCCCCTTGTCATCAAAATTATCTGTCTTCAAGAAAATGTCTGTTTGAAAAGGTAATTGAAACCTAAACACATTTGACTGCACAAAGTAAAGAAGAGAAAAAGACAAATTGTTTGACATATGACGTTAAAGATGTTGCTGAATTTGGTCTTTGTTCCCACAAAGTGACAGCCATACTGCCTGACTGACTGGTTTAATAGTGATACTACACACAGTAGACATGAAGCTGTACCTGCAGTGACTGACTAGGATTGGTAGTGTGACTTAGCTACATGATTCTGCAGTGGTTTAAACAGAGGTACATGACTATGTGGCACTGTAGAAATAGAAACAGGGCTGTGTAGCACTCAGGAGGTTTCTACTCTAGTCTTTATTCATACCTTTCTAAAGCTGCTATCTTTTTCTCTGAAGACTATGAAGAATATAATTATTCCTTAGTCATTGTTGGATCACAGGGGTCAGTTTGCCCCTCTTTCAGCTCATCTTAGCTGCTAATTAATCTATCTCAGTCTAGATGGGAGCAAGCTGGTGCTATTTATAGCAGGAACCCACCACACTTGGATGTGGTAAAAGGAAAGGTGCGCTAAATTTAGCACTCTTGACTGAGTAAAGTTGGATTTGTGCTCTGTGGGATTCAGTCTGTTTAGCCTTTTGCTTTCTTTTTCTTTTGCCTTACCCATGTGTTTGGAAAAGTTATTTTGTCAGAGTGGGATGTTTGGAATAGATGTGAGTTATCAGACAGGTGTTGGTGGTGGGTAACCTCAGTCAGATGGTGCACACTGTGGCTTGGTATGGTCCTGTGTTCACGTCAACATGGAGGACCTCACAGAAAGCTGACCAGGAGTCGAAATGAGTAGATGATAAAGAGTGTTCAGAAATGTGAAAATATTCCACAACATAAAGGCGAACACATTCAACAACATGCCTGTAGATAATAGACATTAATCAGAAATGTGAAAACATTCAACAACATACCTGTAGATAATAGACATTAATCAGAAATGTG
The DNA here is from genome assembly GCA_030674155.1 of Stramonita haemastoma. Taxonomy (NCBI): domain Eukaryota; kingdom Metazoa; phylum Mollusca; class Gastropoda; order Neogastropoda; family Muricidae; genus Stramonita; species Stramonita haemastoma. Next base: position 16,547 of record JASPKP010000472.1, on the reverse strand, counting down.
AAAACATTCAACAACATTCTTGTGGATTTTTTGGGGGTGGGGGTGGGGGGTTGTTAGCACCTGATTATTTCAGGCTAAAAATTCATGAAGACAGTTGGTAGCTGGTGAAATGACATGTAGACTCTGCTGGGGAAAGTGACATTTCAAGGAGACCAAGTCTCTGTGACTTTTCAGAAATTGTGTTTATTTCATAACTGTCAGTGTTTTATCTCTCCCCCCCCCCACACTCCTCACTGTGTTTTACAGGTTTGGGTTCAAAATCTGTAGTCACACTCTTCCAAGCCTGATAACTCTTTTATCTATAAGAAGCCAGGTTGGATCAGATGTCTCTTTTACTTTCTTTGAATATCCTGGGCATCATAGACACAAGCTTCATTCCTCATACCTATTATTTGCCCTTCAATTTCATGCTATTTTCTTTTTGATCCAGACTGATTTTCCAAGATGCTTTTTTTGATAACCAAACTAAGAGGAAATTTACCTTTATAAATTTCTTTTGCTTTAGATTTCCATTGCTGCTGTATTCTGTCTTCCTAAAGTGGGAGTGTGGGTGCATTGAAGACAGGGCCAAAGACATGAGTAAGCCTTTAGTGCCTGCAGGGTGAGTGAGGCATTGCAGGTCTGCTGTGAATGGAGGGGCTGAGTGGGGGTGCTGGCAGAAATAGAAAGCCTTGGTACTGGGAATCTTTCCAGATATTTCCCCTCTCTTTGTGGTAGATATGTTTCTTGAAAGGTTGACTGTCATCCCATTGTATTGGAGTGTTGATCGTTTGTGTTGTCCTGACTATTCTCCACATTTCCTTTCTGCTTAAGAATTGTCACTCCATTTGTTGGCTTCATATGGCAAACATCCACTCATCTTTGAAAGTTAGACTTTCTGAGTTTAGCATGTTTTGCTCCAGTTTCTGTGAAAGTTTTCTTCTTTGTGCTTCTGTTGCGAAATTTCTTCTGTAGGGACTGCAGTCTTCACATGGTTGTGTTTCTGCAAAGTTTTCACAGCACTCCTTTTTCCAGCACTGTCTGTGACTGACTGTACTAAGAACAGGTCTGCAGTGTGTCTGTGGCTCTCCAGTTCTGAGTTTCTCTCCTTTTTCTTTCTGCCATCCTGTCTACCCCCCCCCCACCCCCTGTCCTTTGTGTGTTGGTTGTGACATGTAGGAAAATATGGATAGAGTGTGTGTGTGTGCATGTGTGTGTGTGTGTGTTGCATTGTGTGTGTGTGTGTGTAGAGCAGTGGCTGGAGTGGTAATGGTAGTAGTGGTAGCTGTAGCAGTAGTAATGGTTGTAAAGTATGATAATAGCAGAAGTAGTAATGTCAGTGTTCCATTGTCCCTGTGTCAGTGTTCCACTGTCCATGTCAGTGGTCATTGTCCATGTGTCAGTGTTTCATTGTCCATGTGTCAGTGTTCCATGTCCATGTGTCAGTGTTCCATTGTGATGTGTCAGTGTTCCACTGTCCATGTTCAGTGTTCCATTGTCCATGTGGCAGTGTTCCACTGTCCATGTGGCAGTGTTCCATTGTCCATGTGTCAGTGTCCATTGTATGTGTTGGCAATGTGACATACCCATGAAAAAACAGACAAGCTGCCTGCATTTGTGTCACACTGTCTGTTCCCCCTTGCCACACTGCTTGCTCTCTCCAACTCTCTTTAATCTATTCCTGGAGAACATCATGAGGGAAACACTTTACGACTTCCACTCTACCATCTCAAGAGGAGGGCGACCCATTAACAACCTGCGCTTCGCTGACGATATTGATCTCATGGGAGGCAGCAACAAGGAACTCCAAGACCTTACCAACAGACTGGTAGACAGAGCAGGCGCATATGGGATGGAAGTCAGCACAGAAAAGAGTAAAGTATTGGTCAACATTGCAAACGGCACCACAGCACAGATCTACATGAATGGCCAGCAGCTGGAAGAAGTAGACGCTTTCAAATATCTTGGCGCTACCCTCACGAAAGATGTACGCTCCACTACAGAGATCAAGACCAGGCTAGCCATGGCAACATCAGCTATGGCAAAACTGAACAAGATATGGAGAAGTGACAACATCAGCTTCAAAACAAAAGTCAAATTGTTCAGATCCCTGGTCATCTCCATCTTGCTCTACGGCTGCGAAAGTTGGACAATGACCGCTGAAACCACCAAGCGGATCCAGACGTTTGAGACAAAAGGCTTCAGGCGACTGCTTGGAATTTCCTGGAAGGATAGGAAAACAAACACCTTTGTGCGAAGTCAAGTCGCACTGATGGCTGGCCCTCAGGAACCCCTACTAGCCACTGTCAAGAAAAGGAAGCTGGCATGGTTGGCCATGTCACACGCCACAACACCCTCCCCAAGACAGTCCTACACTGAATGCTAGAAGGTGGCAGATGCCGAGGCAGACAAACCAAAAGCTGGATGGATAACATCAAGGAGTGGACCCACCTGGACAGTCCAACACTCATTCGGAAGGCGAAGGACAGGGCTGGATGGCGACGGTGGCTGCAGAATTGTCTCTCATGTCTCCTCCACTACCATCCTGGTCATGAGAAAAGAAGAAGAAGAAGTCTGTTCCCCGTCCGTGTGTGTGTGTTTGTGTGTGTGTTGCGCGTGCGTATGTGCTTGCGTGTGTGCGTGCATGTGTGTGTCTGTCTGCATGTTTGTGTGTCTGTCTGCGTGTTTGTGTGTCTATGTGTGTGTGTTGTATGATTGTTTGTGCATTGTGTGAGTGTGTGCATGTGTATGCGCATGGGCATGTGTGTGTGTGTGTGCTTGTGTGTGTGAGTGTATGTGTGTGTGTGTTTGTGTGTCTGTCTGTGTATGTGTATATTTTGTGTGTGTGTGGTGTGAGTGTGTGTACATGTGTGTTGGCATGTGTGTGTGTGTTGTGTGTGTGTGTGTGTGTTGTGTGTGTGTGCGTGTGTTGTGTGTGTGCATGTGTGTGTGTGTTTGATGTGTGTGTATGTATTTTTGTTGTTGTTGTTTATTCTTTTATTTTGGAGGAAAGTGAAATAAGCACTCATGCTTTTTCACACCCAGTCCTTATGTGTATGCAGTTTTGTAAATTTTTTCATCTGTTCTCACCGCCACACAGTGGCCTACTCTTTCGAAAAGCAGAACAGGATTTAACATGTGTGCAAGATGTCATGCATGATTTTGCACACATGAGCTCTCTTTATAGTCTCATCCGAATGACTTTGTGTGTGTGTGTATTTTCATTGTTTTAATTTTTTATTTCATTTTATTCTTTTATATTGAGGATAATGGAATAAGCACTCTTGTGCTTTTTTATATCCAGTCCCCGTGTGTATGCAGTTTTATAAATGTCGTCTCTTCCCACTGGCACTCAGTGGCCTACTCTTTTGAAAAGCAGAACAGGATTTAATGTATGACCAAGAAGATGGGATACACCTGGAGACAGCTGGAGAGAATAGCCCAGGACAGAGGACTCTGGCAGACTGTTGTCAGTGGCCTATGCTCCAGGGGGAGTGATGGGCCTAAGTAAGTAACAATCAGAAAATCCGGTGACTGGCACATTTTTATTAGGTAAGTGCTATTTGTTTAGTTTATTACTATTCTTTTATATAGAGGATAATGGGATAAGTACTGATGTTGTTGTTTTTTACATCCAATCCCCGTGTGTATACAGTTTTGTAGATCTTCTCTGTTCCCACTGGTACACAATGGCCTACTCTTACAAAAAGCGGAACAGGATTTAACTTGTGCACAAGATGTTCTCTGTGCATTCATTCGCACATTGAGCAATCGGTTTACAGTCTCATCTGAACGATTTTTGGGGAGAGTGGAGTTAGCACTGATGCTAACTCCAGGGGAAAAATCCCCTTGAACAAGAATCGAATCAAGGTCATCAAATTGTGAGCGCAATGTTCTGACCACTAGGCTGTCTTGCCCCCTGCAGTGTGTGCGTTCGTGCTGTGTGTGTGTGCGTGCAGGTATGTGTGTGTGTATGTATGTGTGTATTTGTGTGTGTGTTTGTGTATGTTTGTGTGTGTGTTTGTGTGTGTGTTTGTGTATGTTTGTGTGTGTGTTTTGTGTGTGTGTTTGTGTGTGTGTGTTTGTGTGTGTGTTTGTGTGTGTTTGTGTGTGTGTTTGTGTGTGTGTGAGGGGGGGAGTGACATGTCAATCTACTGATGATGGTTTCTGTTGCATTCCCAGGTTTTCCATACCAAGATCAAGGCAGCGAGTGAGGACCCAGTCACAGTAAATGGGCTGGAAGAAGTGGAGGCATTCACGTACCTGGGTAGCATCATGAACATGCAGGGCGGCACAGACGCAGACGTCAGAGCCAGAATTGGCAAGGTGAGGGCAGCGTACTTGCAGCTGAAGAACATCTGGAGCTCCAAGGTGGTGTCGACCCGCACAAAGATCAGGCTGTTCAACTCCAACGTCAAGTCAGTCTTACTGTATGGAGCGCAGACATGGAGGACAACAAAGACCACCCTCAAGAAAGTGCAGACCTTCATCAACAGCTGCCTGAGACGAATTCTCCAGGTCCACTGGCCCAACACCATCAGCAACGCAGACCTGTGGCAACGTACCAACCAGCTGCCAGCTGAGAATGAAATCCAGCGCAGGAGATGGGGATGGATCAGGCACACCCTGAGAAAGCCAGCCAGCAACATCACAAGGCAGGCACTATCATGGAACCCCCAGGGAAAACGAAAAAGAGGAAGGCCAAGAAACACCTGGCGATGTGACCTTGAGGCAGAAACCAAGAAGATGGGATACACCTGGAGACAGCTGGAGAGAATAGCCCAGGACAGAGGACTCTGGTGGACTGTTGTCGGTGGCCTATGCTCCAGGGGGAGTGATGGGCCTAGTAAGTTAGTAACAATCACAAAATCTGGTGGCTGGCACATTTTTATTAGGTAAGTGCTGTTTGTTTAGTTTATTTTTATTCTTTTATATAGTGGATAATGGAATAAGCACTCATGTTTTTTTTTTACATCCAATCCCCGTGTGTATACAGTTTTGTAGATCTTCTCTGTTCCCACTGGTACACAATGGCCTACTCTTACAAAAAGCGGAACAGGATTTAACATTGTGCACAAGATGTTCCCTTGCATTCATTCGCACATTGAGCAATCGGTTTAAGTCTCATCTGAAGGACTTTTGGGGAAAGTGGAGTTAGCACTGATGCTATCTCCAGGGGAAAAATCCCTTGAACAAGAATCGAATCAGGGTCTCAAATTGTGAGTGCAATGTTCTGACCACTAGGCTGTCGCCCCCCTGCTGTGTTCTTGCGTGCGTGCGTGTGTGTGGCGTGTGCGTGTGGTGTTGTGTGTGTGTGTATGTGTATGTGTGTGTATGTGTGTGGTGTGCGTTTTGTGGTGTTGTATGTGCGTTTATGTGTTGTGTGTGTTGGGAAGGGGGGAATGACATTGTCAATCTACTGATAAGAGGGTTTCTAGTGCAATTCCCAGGTTTTCCATACACTAGATCAAGGGCACGCAGTGAGGACCCAGTCACAGTAAACTGGGAAGGAGCTGGAAGAAAGTGAAGGCATTCACAACTACCTGGGTTCAGATCCATGCCCGAACATGCAGGGCAGACACATGGACGCAACCAGCGCCAGAAATGACCAGAGTGAGGGGGCAGCGTACTTGAGCTGAAGAACCATCGGAGCTCACAAGGCGGTATCGGACCCCAGCACAAAAATGAGGAAGGCCAAGTAAACTGCAGTCTGACCTTGATGGAGACCAAGAAGATGGGAGCACTAACAAAGATACCCTCAAGAAATTTTGTCGGGCCTTCTCCAAGTATGTGCCTAAGACGAATAACTCCAGATCCGTGGCCCAAACATTTATTAGGTAAGAGCTGTTTGCTAGTTACCAACCTAGTCTTTAATGAGATATGAATGATTGTTGTTTTTTTACATCCAATCCCTGTGTGTATACAGTTTTGTAGATCTTATCTGTTCCCACTGGTACACAATGGCTTACTCTTACGAAAAGCAGAACAGGATTTAACTTGTGCACAATATGTTCTCTGTGCATTCATTTGCACATTGAGCAATCGGTATACAGTCTCATCTGATGCTGACTCCAGGGGAAAAATCTCCTCGAACAAGAATCAAAGCAGGGTCATCAAATTGTGAGCGCAATGTTCTGACCACTAAGTCCCCCCTACTGTGTGTGTGTGTGTGTTGTGTTGTGTGTGTGTGTGTTTGTGTGTGTTTGTGTGTGTGTGTTGTGTGTGTGTGTGTGTGTGTCTTATGTGTCTGTGTGTTTGTGTGTGTGTTTGTGGTCTGTTGTGTGTGTGTGTGCTTATGTGTCTGTGTCTGTGTGTTGTGTGTGTGTGTCTGTGTGTGTGTATTTTGTGGACAGAGTGCAGGAGACAGTGTTAAAGGAAAACATGGCATCAGCAATGTTGTCTGTGTGTGTTAGCAGGGTTGCTGTCTGGATAATGCGACTAGGCCACAGCAGGCAGGAGAACTGGCATACAGTGGACCTTCACAAAGCAGCTGGAAGACCTGAACTTCGCAGACGACATCAGCCTTCTCTTCCACGGGCACCAAGACGCACAAGAGAAGCTATGTCATGTTGCGGAAGAAGCTGAAAAGATAGGCCTACAAATCATCATCAGGAAGACGGAGGTCATGAGGGTGAACAACAGGAAACAAGACCCAGTGCGACTACACCAAGAAAACGTCAAGGAAGTCGACAAATTTACCTACCTGGGCAGTGTCGTCAGTAAAGATGGGGGACGGATGAAGACATCAAGTGCCGAATAAATAAAGCCTGTCATGCCTTCAACACCCTTCGCCCAATCTGGAGATCAACAGCCCTCTCACTCCACAACAAGATCCGGATATTCAACACCAATGTCAAGTCGGTCCTACTGTATGGCTCAGAAACCTTGCGGGTAACAAAGACCAACACCCACAAACTCCAGACAGTCACCAACAGATGTCTTAGGAACATCTTCGGTATCAGGTGGCCAGAAGTTGTCTCAAACGAAGAACTGTGGGACAGGACCAGACATGCTCCAATCGAGACGGAAATCAAGAAAAGGAAATGGGGATGGATCAGCCATACGCTCCGCAAGCCTGCTTCAAACGTCACCAGGCAGGCCCTTGACTGGAACCCACAAGGGAAGCGGAAAGCAGGTTGACCAAAACAGACCTGGTGCAGAAGCATTGAAGCAGAGACAAAGGCAGCCGGAATGACGTGGGCTGAGCTGAAGAGGATCTCCCAGAACCAGTCCGTTGGAGAGGTGGTGTTGCAGCCCTATGTTCCCAATCCCTTGGCAGGCTTTCACAGGCAGAAGTCAAGTAAGTCAAGTAGGGCTGCTGTTTCAATACACAGATTGGTGTGCAGAGAATAGAAGGTAACTGAATTTGTTTCTCAGGTGTGTGTGTTGTGTGTGTGTGTGTGTGCGTGTGTGTGTGAGAGAGAGAGATTTGATTTGATTTATTCTTTTATGTCGAGGATAATGGAATAAGCACTCTTGTGCTTTTTTTGCATCCAGTCCCCGTGTGTATGCAGTCTTGTAAATGTCATCTGTTCCCACCGGCACACAATGGCCTACTCTTTCGAAAAGCAGAACAGGATTTAATGTGTGCGCACAATGTTCTGCGTGCGTTCACACATGGGGCCTCATTTTAGTCTCATCCGAAGGACTTTTGGGGAAAGTGGAGTCAGCACTGATGTTAACTCCAGGAGAAAAATCTCGAACGGGATTGGAACCCAGGTCGTCAAATTGCCAGCACAATGTTCTGACCACTAGGCTATCCCGAGAGAGAGAGAGAGAGAGAGAGAGAGATGATAATGAATAGACATGAGAAGAGAGTGCCAGGTGTTGTTTTATATATGTGCGCTCCGCAGAAATGTTGTTCGCTTAGCAATTACCCAATTTTTGCTCTATGAGCCATTAAAGGCAAGGAGGGGTACAGTTAGTCAATTTTGAGATTTTGAATTAATTATTAAACTATATCCGGTTTATCTACCTTATATGAATATCAAGGCATAATTTTTATCCCTTTTGCTTTTAAATGTGTTTTGAAAATACCCAAGCCCTCATTCTGACAACGTGTTACGAAAATAAACTTGTCCGTTTCTCATTTTGCCACTTCCTGTAGTCTATCATTTCAACTTGTAATAACTTTGCACAGAATTGTCTGATTTTCAATCTGTTTTTTGTATTTGATAGCCACTTTATTGCACATTAATAACATGTCAATAACTAAAAATTGACCTCATGTGCACTCCGTCTCATTATGTGGTGGAGCGTCACAAATATCTATAATAGACAATTTTGAAATAATTTTTTTTTTTTGTGTTCCCATTTTTGCGTGTTGTTTGTTTTTATATTTGTCACTTCAAAAATGTTTTTGTTTTCCTTTTGTGTTCAATTTTGTGTGTGTTCATTTTGTGTGTCTTTGATGTCACAGCTTTGGTGAATCCCAGGACCATGTGACGACAATGGGAAGGGACAGTTAGAGGCTGGAGTCTGCCCCTGAGAGGTGTGTGTGAGATTACACAAGTGACGCTCCACCACGAAATGAGACGCTTAGCACCTGACCCACTTTTCCGCTAGGAGCCATTAAAGGCAGGTGGGGGTCAAGTTGTCGATTTTAAGATTTTTATTAATTATAAAAGTATAGCCATTATTCTATCTAGTAGTGAAATATCAAGACATAGTCTTGTTTCCTTTTGCCTTTAAATGTGTTTAAAAATACCCAAGCCCTCATTCTGGCTACCTATTAGGATGCTTAATTTGTCAATTTCTTATTTTGTCATTTCCTGCAGTCTGACATTTTAAGTTTTAATAACTTTTGATAGAATTGTTTGATTTTCAATTAGTGTTTTGTATTGTATAGCAGTTTTATTGCAGATTAACAACATGTTAAGAGTGCAACTCCTTATGTGCTGGAGTGTCATATATTTGTACAAATACAGTTGCCAAATACAAAACAAATACACTTGCATGCAGGAAAAAGAAAAAAGAAAAGGGTAGGCGCTGCACATGTGGCCACGCGCTCTCCCCGGGGAGAGCAGCCTGAATTTCATGCAGAGAAATCTGCTGTGACATAAAGTGGTACAAAATCATGCACAGAAATAGATTAGGGTGTTCATGTTTGTTTTGTTTTTGATGTTTTAGTTAGTTTATTTATTTATTTATTTATTTTTACGATGGTTAGTGCTTGAAGAAACTGAAGACATCTGACGGGGGGGGGGGGGGGGGGGGGGGGGGGGGGGGTCAAGATAATACTGAAAATGTTATGGACACAGTGTACATGTTTATTCTGTGATTTGCAAGGTTGGTGTGTGGAGGACAGGACTGAGAGGAAGACAGTCGGAACTGGCAGAGGTAATTACTCTGGGGGTGGGGGTGAATGTGCCAGGGGGGGGGGGGGGGGGTGACATGACATTCTCCTGATGATGGTGTCTGTTTTTGTTCCCAGGGTTTTTTTTCCCAAGGCAATCAGACAATAAGGGGGCTGACACATTTTTATGAGCTAAGTGCTGTGTGTATGTGTGTGTCAAAGTCAAAATTTTATTTCTAGATGGTAGGTTGAGAAGAAATAATTTTTTTTTTTGATCAATCCATCTATCTAGAAAACGAAACAATAATAGAACAGCAAGTAAACGAGTAAAAACAACGAAAAGACCCACCCCCAAAATATTAAACTATAACATTATTACAACAACCCACATGGCAGATATTGTTCAGCATAAAGAAATGAAATTAGTTAAAGGAAAGGCTTTTTTACAGGCTAGAATTGCTGAAAAATCTGAAACTGATAGAGGAAAAGGGGGGAAGGGGAGAAAAGCTGTTATGTATATTAATTTCTGTTTGTGCGTTTCAGGGTCAGTGTTCCATGATGACCAAGGACTGGTGGTGCCATGTTTTTTTCTTTGGTAAGTATTCAGTTTTTACATTTTGGGGTGGGGGGTTGTGTATAGATGGTGTCTATATATTCTGTTTGTGTGTTTCAGCATTGGTGTTCCCAGATAGCTGAGGACTGATGGCACCATTTTTTTTTTCTGCGGTAAGTAATCAGTCTGTACATTTGTGTCTTGTCCCAGGGGGAGGGGAGGGGGGGGAGGCAGGGTAGGAGGGGGGAGAGAGGCAGGGGGGGAGGGGAGGTGGGGAGGGATTTCAGTTATTTGTGCGTAGGCATGTTCTACATCTGTTCTTTTCTGTGTGTTGCATGTAAGTATTGTGTGCGTGTGTGTGTGTTTAATTGTATTTAATTTTTTGTTGTTGAGGATATCAGAATAAGCATTCATGTGCCCTATGTATATGCATTTTTGTAAATTTTTTCATCCGTTCCCACTTGCACATAATGGCCTACTGTTCTGAAACGAGGAACGGGTTTTAACATGTGCACAAGATGGGTTGTTGGTTTGTGTGTGTGTGTGTGTGTGTGTGTGTTGTGTGTTTGTGTGTGTGTGTGTGTGTGTGTGTGATCCTCTAGCAGAGTAGCTTGTTTCCACAGAATTTGCTGAGAGAGTTCTCGCTTGCTGGTTTTTTTTGTTTTTTTTTAAATCCCTCACTTTTTAACCTTTAGCACGCTGAAGGCACATCGTGTCGCCAAACGGATTATTTCCCTTGCATCTGTAGGCGCACTGTGTTGCCGAGCATAGGGTGTTTGAAATTTGTGGTTTGTGCGCGTAATGTCCGGTTCTATTTTAAAAAAAACCCTTTATTTTCTTGTAAAAAAATGACAGAGGAAAAGTGGGAGAATGGGAGAAAATGTTGGAGTTATTTATGGGTTTGAAAATGATGTGTGTTATTAATCAGAAAGGTTTGACACAAGTGTGTGTCATCTTCCGTGTCGAACCTTGAACATTTTTTTCCTGTTTCTCAGCTAGAGCTCCGAGGTTCATCAGTGGTGAGATTTCGCGTATGTGACCATTTTTAAACGACCACTATGATGGTACGGCATTCCAGCTTGAAATGTATGCGGGTAATGTTTATGTTTCCATAACCCACCGAAGGCTGACATAAAATATGGGGTCTTGAATGTGCAGATTTCATCTTTTGGATGTGTATTTAGATGAAAACATTAACCCCTACACTGCTTGTTGACGAGCGCGTCGTCATAGAAACCGCCACCTGCAATGCTGTTTGCGAGCGCCGCTGTCATGAACCAAGCTCTCTCTGTTTCGCTCAGCATTGTGAAAATCCTTTTATTATTTGTTAGCTCCCTTGATGTATCTTCAACCACTGAGTCCATTTGTTCAAGTTATTTGCAATTTTATGACGTTTAATCGCAAGGTAACAAGGTACTGCGAAGTTCAGTTTTTGGTTTTCGAAGCAATGGCTTTTCCTCAACTGACTTACACAGTTGCCGAAGTTATTGATGAAATTTATAGAGATCAAGATAGTGGAGATTATGGTTTGTTTTTTTTTTTTTTATTCAGTTGACAGCGAACTTTGCGAAGTTGATGCAAACGACTCGAGTTTCGATCCGGAAGAAACTTCTGCGTACTCGTGGTCTGAATCGGAACATGAAGATCGTATTGTTCGAGATGCAGTTGGGTATATTTGAGGGCTTTATTCGTTTTTTAAACATATTTATATTGTTTTTTTTTCTCTGTTTATTCATAAACAGAACAACTAAATGTGTCTATCGAATGGTTGCACTTTGGTCAGGGCTTGGTCAGTGAGCGAGCGAGCCAGTCACTGAGTGGCGGATGTGTTTGATCTACTTTGAAGTGGTTGCGACCTCGTGTGTCACTTGTCACTAGGCTACTCGTTAGCTGTCAGTTATCATGTGTGTGTGTCTGTTTGTTTGTTGATGAGCTATTGTTCTTGCTGACATCTGCCCTGGCTGTGTGTTTGTGTGAAGAGCAGGTGTGTGTGTGTGTGTTTGTGTGTGTGTGGTGCGCGCGTGCGTGCGTGCCTGGCGCACGTGTGTCTGTCTAATTAATATTTAAAAATTGTCACAAATACAATGTTGATTCAATTTCCTTTCATTCAGTATATACTTTTATGTAGCTATCTTAGGAATTTCTGAATTAAAAGCAATTGAAAATCATATGCGTGATTTTTGTCTGTTTCTGAAAATTTCTTCAGCATAGGCCTGAGCAAAATAGGTCAGCAGCGAAAAGGTTAAGGCACTGGCAGGTGTGCACTTGAAGTTGACCTGGTGGTCATAAAATCCCCACACTTCAATTCACCAGACTGCATCGCAGTTTGAACCCACGACTTGATGGATCCATGGTATTGAAGTTGAATGGTCTTAACACTTGACTGTGGAATCCGTCGAACCTTGAAATGATTTATGTTGTAAATGAGAGAGGTATAACACAGGTGTTTGTCATCTTGTGTACTGAAGCCCATGCATTTCTCTACAGGTGTTACGTATATTAATTTCTATTTGTGCGTTTCAGGGTCGGTGTTCCATGATGACCAAGGACAGGTGGTGCCGGTTGTTTTTCTGTGGTAAGTATTCAGTTTGTACATTTTGGGGAGGGGGGGGTGGTGTGTATAGATGGTGTCTATATATTCTGTTTGTGCGTTTCAGCGTTGGTGTTCCCAGATAGCTGAGGACTGATGGCCCTCTTTTTTTTTCTGCGGTAAGTAATCATTCTGTACATTTGTGTCTTGTCCCAGGGGGAGGGGGGAGAGGCAGGGGGGGAGGGAGGTGGGGAGGGATTTCATTATTTGTGCTGTAGGCATGTTCTACATCTGTTCTTTTCTGTGTGTTGCATGTAAGTACTGTGTGGCGTGTGTGTGTGTGTTTAATTGTATTTAATTTTTTTTTTGTTAAGGATATCAGAATAAGCATTCAATGTGCCCTATGTGTAAGCATTTTTGTAAATTTTTTCACCGTTCCCACTTGCACATAATGGCCTACTGTTCTGAAAAGAGGAACGGGTTTTAACATGTGCGCAAGATGGTTTTTGTGTGTGTGTGTGTTGTGTGTGTGTGTGTGTGTGTGTGTGGTGTGTGTGTGTTCTCTAGCAGAGTAGCTAGTTTCCACAGAATTTGCTGAGAGAGTTCTCGCTTGCTGGTTTTTTTGTGTTTTTTTTAAATCCCTCCCTTTTTAACCTTTAGCACGCTGAAGGCGCATCGTGTCGCCAAACGGATTATTTCCCTTGCATCTGTAGGCGCACTGTGTTGCCGAGCATAGGGTGTTTGAAATTTGTGGTTTGTGGCGTAATGTCCGGTTCTATTTTAAAAAAACCCTTTATTTTCTTGTAAAAAAATGACAGAGAAAAAGTGGGAGAAGGGGAGAAAATGTTGGAGTTATTTAGGGGTTTGAAAATGATGTGTGTTATTAATCAGAAAGGTTTGACACAAGTGTGTGTCATCTTCCGTGTCGAACCTTGAACATTTTTTTCCTGTTTCTCAGCTAGAGCTCCGAGGTTCATCAGTGGTGAGATTTCGCGTATGTGACCATTTTTAAACGACCACTATGAAGGTAGCGGCATTCCAGCTTGAAATGTATGCGGGGTATGTTTATGTTTCCATAACCCACCGAAGGCTGACATAAATTATGGGGTCTTGAATGTGCAGATTTCATCTTTTGGATGTGTATTTAGATGAAAACATTAAGGCACTGGCAGGTGTGCACTTGAAGTTGACCTGGTGGTCATAAAATCCCCACACTTCAATTCACCAGACTGCATCGCGGTTTGAACCCACGACTTGATGGATCCATGGTATTGAAGTTGAATGTCTTAACCACTTGACTGTGGAATCGTTGAACCTTGAAATGTTTATGTTGTAAATGAGAGAGGTATAACACAGGTGTTTGTCATCTTGTGTACTGAAGCCCATGCATTTCTCTACAGGTGTTACGTATATTAATTTCTATTTGTGCGTTTCAGGGTCGGTGTTCCATGATGACCAAGGACAGGTGGTGCCGGTTGTTTTTCTGTGGTAAGTATTCAGTTTGTACATTTTGGGGGGGGGGGGTTGGGGGGTTGTGTATAGATGGTGTCTATATATTCTGTTTGTGCGTTTCAGCGTTGGTGTTCCCAGATAGCTGAGGACTGATGGCGCCATCTTTTCTTTCTGCGGTAAGTGCTCAGTCTGTACATTTGTGTCTTGTCCCAGGGGGATAGGGTGGAGGGGAGAGGCAGGTGGGGGGGGGGGGGGGAAAGAATTTCATGTATTTGTGCGTAGGCATGTTCTACATCTGTTCTTTTCTGTGTGTTACAAGTACTGCGTGCGTGTGTGTTTATTTGTATTTAAATTATTTATTTTTTTATTTTGAGGATAACAGAATAAGCACTCATGTGCCCTTTGCGTCTGCGTTTTTGTAAATTTTGTCATCCATTCCCACTTGAACATAATGGCTTACTGTTATGAAAAGAGGAACGGGTTTTAGCATGTGCGCAAGCTGTTTGTGTGTGTGTTTGGGGTTTGTGTGTGTTGTGTGTGTGTGTGTGTGTGTGTGTGTGTGTGTGTGTGTGTGTGTGTGTGTGTGTGTTGTGTTCCTTTGGCTGAGTAGTTTGTTTCCACAGAATTTGTTGAGAGTTCTTCACGGCTTTTTCTTTTTACCCCCCCCCCCCATTTAAAAAAAACAAACTATTTATTCCTATAGAAATAAATGATAGAGGAAAAGGGGGAGGATCGTAGAAAAGGATGGAATTATTTGGGGGTTGTTGTTGTTGTCTTCAATTTAACGTCTGTTCACTCTAAGTGATATTAGACAAGAGAAGTGGAAAGTGTAATGGAAGTTATGGAAGTGAGTGGAAGGGGTGAAAAGAGAAAACATTATAAGATAGCATTAAAGGTGGTGTTTTTGTACCAAAAAAAAAAAAAATTAAATAAATATAAAAAAAAAAATAAAAAATACTCTTAAAACCAGGAGCAAATTTAAACTAAAAAAAGTAGGAACAATTAACAATAATAATGTCTTGTCGGAGGGGGTGGGGGGGGGGATTTCATGTAATTCTGTGTAGGCATGCTCTACATCTGTTCTTTTCTGTGTGTTACATGTAAGTAAGTACTGCGTGCGTGTGTGTTTATTTGTATTTAAAAAAAAAAAAAATTATTTGGGGGGTTGAAAATGATGTGTGTCATAAATCAGAAAGGCTTGACGCAAGTGCGTGTCATCTTCCATGTCGAACCTTGAACATTTTTTTGCCGTTTCTCAGCTAGAGCTCCGAGGTTCATCAATGGTGAGATTTTGCGTATGCGATCGTTTTTAAACATCCACCATAGAGGTAACGCATTCTGGCTTGTTATCTTGTGTGCTGAAGCCCATGCATTTCTCTACATCTGTCAGGTATATCAATTTATGTTTCTTCGTTACAGTGTTGGTGTTGTCTGATGACCAAGGACTGGTGGTGCCGGTTGTTTTTATGTGGTAAGTATTCAGTTTGTACATTTCGGGGGGGAGGGGGGGGGGGTGTATAGATGGTGTCTATATATTCTGTTTGTGCGTTTCAGCGTTGGTGTTCCAGGTAGCTGAGGACTGATGGCACCATCTTTTTTTTCTGCGGTAAGTAATCAGTCTGTACATTTGTGTCTTGTCGGAGGGGGTGGGGGGGGGGGGGGAGGAATTTCATGTAATTCTGTGTAGGCATGCTCTACATCTGTTCTTGTCTGTGTGTTACATGTAAGTAAGTACTGCGTGCGTGTGTGTGTGTTTATTTGTATTTAAAAAAAAAAAATTGAGGATAACAGAATAAGCACTCATGTGCCCTATTTGTATGCGTTTTTGTAAATTTTGTCTTGAAGTTGACCTGGTGGTCATAAAATCCCCACACTTCAATTCACCAGACTGCATCGCGGTTTGAATCCACGACTTGTTGGATCCATGGTATTGAAGTTGAATGGTCTTAACCACTTGACTGTGGCATCTGTCAAACCTTGAAATGCTTTATGTTGTAATGAGAGAGGTGTGTCACAGGTGTTTGTCATCTTGTGTGCTGAAGCCAGAATGGGGACAGGATAGCCCAGTGGTCAGAACATTGCACTCGCAATTTGATGACCCAAGTACGATTCCCGTTGGACGGGATTTTTCTCCTGGAGTTAACATCAGTGCTGACTCCACTCTCCCCAAAAGTCTTTCAGATAAGACTACACCGAGGCCCATGTACGAAAGCACGCAGAACATCTTGCACACTCATTCAATCCTGTTCCGCTTTTTGTAAGAGTAGGCCATTGTGTGCTGGTGAGAACAGATAATATTTACACAACTGCATACACATAGGGACTGGATGAAAAAAAGCATGTGAGTGTTTATCCCATTATCCTTGATATAAAAGACTAAATAAAAGAATATAAATAAAATAAATAAGCCTCTGCATTTCTCTACAGCTGTTACGTATATTAATTTCTATTTGTGCGTTTCAGAGTTGGTGTTCCATGATGACCAAGGACTGGTGGTGCCGGTTGTTTTTCTGTGGTAAGTATTCAGTTTGTACATTTTGGGGGAGGGTTGGGGGTTGTGTATAGATGGTGTCTATATATTCTGTTTGTGTGTTTCAGCATTGGTGTTCCCAGATAGCTGAGGACTAATGATGGCACCATCTTTGTTTTCTGCGGTAAGCACTCAGTCTGTACATTTGTGTCTTGTCCTGGGGGGGGGAGGCAAAAGAGGGGGGGGGGGAATTTCATGTATTTGTGTG
>JASPKP010004724.1:2500-10000 GCA_030674155.1 Stramonita haemastoma | reverse complement strand
CGTGGCACAAACACGTGAATAGGGGTGCACACGTAGCTGTCCAGGGGTTATGCCTGTCTGCTCTCTCTCTCTATCTATCTCTATGATCAACCACCGCCTTCGACCATCTTTTCTCTCTCTCTCTCTCTCTCTCTCTCTCTCTCTCTCTCTCTCTCTCTCTCACACACACACACACACACACACACACACGCGCGCGCGCGCGCGCGCGCGCACACACATACACTCACACAACTGCACGCATTAACACACCATACATGTGCGCGCGCACACACACACATACACACACATGCATTCACACACACAGACATACACACACATGCACACACGCACGCACGCACACATACACACACACACACACACACACACACACACACACACACACACACACACACACACACACACACACCCTAAACAAAGGCATTCAAAAGCAGGCAATCACAGTCACGATCAGTTATCCAAGGAAGAATCTGACAACGTCCATGATCACTTTTAGCATAACTAGTCCAGCATCAATCCTGTCTTTGATTCTCTCGCGATCAGCAGGTGTCCACAGCTTCAGCCTGGAGCTGATGGTCCGTTCCTCCTCAGACATGTGCTTGGTGTCTCTTTTCACGAACCAGAAGAAATCCAGTTGTTCCTGGGAATCCCTAAATTCAAACACCACGTCATCACTTTCACAAATAACAACACCAGGTTTGTCCTCAGAGACAAGCACGTGGCCAAAGTCCTGATTCCTAGAGATGTTTCGGAGTCTTCTCTGCAGGAACTGATCTGTTAATTCCGCCACATAGTCTCGGATCATCTCCACACTGCAGCCAGTCTCCTCAGCTTTCCGTAGAGGGCTGTCATCGTTATCCCCGGTAGTATCCGATGAAGCAGACACATCGTCAGCCAGGCCGATGTCACACAGCTGGTCAGGAACTGGGGCTGCTTCTTGCACGGTGACATCACGTGGTCTAGGGTGGAATTCACGTGCAGATGACAGCACGTGCAGCGGTGTGTTGTTTGGAGACAGGGGCGTGTTGATGTTTGACGCAGCCCTGCTTGTCGGTGGTGTAGGCATAAACAAACTATGAGAAGTTTCTGAAGCAAAAATTCACTTCCCTGACTTTCTTCTTGCTGTGTTGCTGTCTGTCTCTTCTCCTCTGCCTTTCTGTTCTCCTCCACCTGTCTCCTCTCTTCTGCCTGTCTTCTCTCCTCTGTCCGTCTTTTGTCTCTATTAAGCTGACTGGGGGGTTTCCTGCGGAAACGCTGGCTGGTAGAAGACATTTGCTGGTTAGCCATGTTGTTTGTGTGCTCAGGGCTGGTCTTCAGGCGAAGCACAACCGTTGTATTGTCGCCTTCTCCGCAGATTTTCCAGGATGTCAGATGATGGTCTTCGAGCAGGGCACCTATGGTCACTTCCAGAGCTGTTGGTAAACCAACAACGGGCATGGTGCTGATTTAATTAGCGTTTTAAAGGGAAAACTGCCAGAGCAAAAAATTCTCCTGCCTCTATCCAAGGGAGCTCACCCACCACGAGAGAGAGAGAGAGAGAGAGAGAGAGACAGAGAGACAGAGAGAGACAGAGAGAGACAGAGACAGAGACAGAGACTTGTGCTCTGTATAGTTAATATCAGGCTGGCGACACCAAAGTTCCGTGTATGTAGGTAGGATTGGCCAAAACAAGGACTGGCCTAGTAAGGTTGGTTCTAGGAAGGAGTGCTATGTTTTGACTGTGCTTTCACTTCATGCGGCGAACATCCTGCGTGCCTTGACCTTAGCAGGCTTTGTGGAGAATACTTAATTAGCTGTGGGCGCGTGGTGCGTGTTTTCACTACTATATCGGGTAAGGTGTGATAGGAAAAAACACAACTATATCAGGGTAAGGTGTGATAGGAAAAAACACAACTATATCAGGGTAAGGTGTGATAGGAAAAACACACAACTATATCAGGGTAAGGTGTGATAGGAAAAAACACAACTATATCAGGGTAAGGTGTGATAGGAAAAACACACAACTATATCAGGGTAAGGTGTGATAGGAAAAAAACACAACTATATCAGGGTAAGGTGTGATAGGAAAAACACACAACTATATCAGGGTAAGGTGTGATAGGAAAAAACACAACTATATCAGGGTAAGGTGTGATAGGAAAAAGCCACAACTATATCAGGGTAAGGTGTGGTAGGAAAAAAAACACAACTATATCAGGGTAAGGTGTGATAGGAAAAAAACACAACTATATCAGGGTAAGGTGTGATAGGAAAAACACAATTAGATCTATATCAGGGTAAGGTGTGATAGGAAAAAACACAACTATATCAGGGTAAGGTGTGATAGGAAAAAAACAATTAGATCAGGGTTAGGTGTGATAGGAAAAAAACACAACTATATCAGGGTAAGGTGTGATAGGAAAAAAACAATTAGATCAGGGTTAGGTGTGATAGGAAAAAACACAACTATATCAGGGTAAGGTGTGATAGGAAAAAAACAATTAGATCAGGGTTAGGTGTGATAGAAAAAAAACACAACTATATCAGGGTAAGGTGTGGTAGGAAAAAACACAACTATATCAGGGTAAGGTGTGATAGGAAAAAACACAACTATATCAGGGAAAGGTATGATAGGAAAAAACACAACTATCTCACGGTAAGGTGTGATAGGAAAAAACACAACTATATCAGGGTAAGGTGTGATAGGAAAAAACACAACTATATCAGGGTAAGGTGTGATAGGAAAAAACACAACTATCTCACGGTAAGGTGTGGTAGGAAAAAACACAACTATATCAGGGTAAGGTGTGATAGGATCCCCCCCAACTATATCAAGGTAGGGTGTGATAGGAAAAAACACACATATATCAAGGTAAGGTGTGATAGGGAAAAACACAACTAGATCAGGGTAAGGTGTGATAAGAAAAAACACACATATATCAGGGTAAGGTGTGATAGGGAAAAACACATCTATATCAGGGTAAGGTGTGATAGGATCCCCCCCCCCCAACTATATCAAGGTAGGGTGTGATAGGAAAAAACACACATATATCAGGGTAAGGTGTGATAGGAAAAAACACACATATATCAGGGTAAGGTGTGATAGGAAAAAACACACATATATCAGGGTAAGGTGTGATAGGGAAAAACACAACTATAACAGGGTAGGGTGTGATAGGAAAAAACACAACTATATCAGGGTAAGGTGTGATAGGGAAAAACACATCTATATCAGGGTAAGGTGTGATAGGAAAAAAAACACAACTATAACAGGGTAGGGTGTGATAGGGAAAAACACAACTATATCAGGGTAAGGTGTGATAGGGAAAAACACAACTATATCAGGGTAAGGTGTGATAGAAAAAAAAGACAACTATATCACGGTAGGGTGTGATAGGAATTTTTTTTTCCAGGTGACGCAAAATCAACGATGGTTTTTCCACCCACCCCAACTTGTTCCTCTTTGTTTTCCAAACCACATCGCATGACAATGTCTATAGTGACAGAGTTATTTTCTTGTATCATCCTTAAAAGCCAAATAAAATCTAATAATGCTAACTGAATGAAAAATCTTTTTAAAAAAAAGAGAAGAAAAAAAATTGCCTAAGAAATACACCCCCTCCCCTTTCCGCCCCCACAGTAAAACAAAACAAACTTCCCCACCCCTCCCTTCCACCCGAAAATAAACTCTCAAGCAAAAATAGATTAACTACTGAGGCTTTCGACAACCCCTGGAGATAAAAATTATATGCAGGAAATAAGCAACCCCCCCTACTCCCCCCCAAAAACCCCAAACAAACCAACAACAACAATACCAAACAACCCCCCCCCCCCCCTCAGCAATTGCTGTAATACTTCCGAGGAAGTGCGAGTGCGTGTATTAAGATTTTTAAAAAAGTTGTACACAACAAGGAAACCAACAAAAGAAGTCTTTTTGGTTATTACTTTTTGTTTTTGTTCAGTTTCTTTTTCTTCTTCTTCTTTTTTTTTCTTACAAAAATTGCTTATTTGTTGATAGTGACAATTTCACCGAAACAACAGCTCTAATAGCGCTTTTGTGTGTGTTTTTTTCACAGCCCACCAATAGTTGACATAAATGGCAAGGTCTTTAACGTGCACATATGATTTTCTGCATGCGGGGCAACGCAAGAGAAGTAGCACACTGGCAGATCTCTCGAACTTGGAGACAGTGGCCATTTTTACGGCAGACACTTCTACTGCAAACATTTGGTTTAAACAGTTTTTATTAGTTCAGAAACAACAAGCAACAATAATATGAAATGAGTACAACAAGCATAGCTTATATGGGTACTCAAACATCCATATATATATGCAAGGATAGGCTGCAGCTGAACAACATTGCATCAAATAATGAACGATAAGACAAAATAACTAAGTATTTAAGGATTGTGAAAATACCGAAAAAAACAACAACAATAACAAACATTTCCACTCTTAATCCACCCAATGCCATCAAGATTCGAACCCAGGACTTCAGAACCATTAAGGGAACAAACCACATCACCATTATTTATCCTCTCGTCACACCATCCGTCTAAAAACAGCGTGAGAAGGCAATCAAAAACTGAACACCCACCCACACACACACCCACGCGCCCCGCGCGCGCGCGCGCGCCACACACACACACACACACACACACACACACACACACACACACACACACACACACACACACACACACCGCGACCGAAGCAAAACTAAGCAAACAAAAAAAAACCAAAAAAAAATCCATGGAAATAGAAGCCATCAGAATGATGACGCTTTTGACTTGTGTGTTTTGACTTGTTTGATTATTTTTATTTCTTTCTTTCAGGTTTTTGCTTTGTTTTGATTTGTTTGATCATTTTTGTCTTTTTCTGATTTTGCCGCATTGCGTTGCAGGTGTTCTGGCAGTTGATTGTTTATGTTTAGTCTGAACAGCCAATTTTCTCTCCCACTGTCAGTGAACGCGTCATAATCAGGAGGTCCTTGCCCGAAAACAAGACACCCCCAGCCTGGAAAACAACTCCCGTGGGGCCTTTGTGGTCATCTGCTAATGGCAGATTAACAGGTTATAAAAGAATCTTACCCAAAACACGGAACGTGAAGTCTAGTAACTCTTAAAGAAAAATGTTAAAGACAATACATAAAGCAAAGTATTGGAAACCTGAAAGAAAATGTTAAAGACTATACTTAAAGCGAAGTGTTACAAAAACGGGGACGGGATAGCTCAGTGGTCAGAGCACTCGCTTCCCCAAGCTAAGGTTAAGCAGCATCGAGCGTGGGTTACCAATTGGATGGGTGGCCGTTTGCGCGCCGTGGCTTCAATACAGTTCCCCCAGTTCACCCAGCTGTAAATGGGTATCTGCCTCTTTAGGATCAGGGAAAGTAAAGCAGCGAGGTAGAGGAAATGGGCGCCGCCTTCAATATGCTGGCTCCTGGAGAAGCTGAGGTCTCTGATGCCTTGCTCCCTTACGATCCCTTAGGCTATGGGACACTTTTACCGTTACCTTTTTATTACAAACCCCTCGCACATTGTATGATGACGAAAGCTTTTCATGGCATCAAAGATGCTAAGGGCACAAAAGGTGAATCTTTTCATGTATGGTCAGTAGTTCTGTTGCATTGACTTCCATACACACCGACAGCAGTGCAGGGGCTGCTATTTGGTTTGCCTTAGGGTATGAAACAGATCTGAAAGCTGACCAAAAAGTGTTTTTTTTTTAATTAGCTCAGTTTAACGGACTTCTGAGTGTGGTGTTCTGTCTCCATCAACCTGGCCCATGATACAGTCACTGCCTGGAAACATTCAGTGTAATGCCCCAGTGACTTCTTTAGAAGTTAAAGGGAAATGATCAACCAGGTCATGGGGACAGTATGGACTAGTGGTCAGAGCGTTGATCTCGTGATCTAACAACCCAGGGTTCAAGCCACCACCCAAATGCCCACTCGAGGGGATTTCTTCCCCTGGAAAAAAAACATCAGTACCGAAAAGTCTTTCAGATGTCGATTTCCCGTGTGCGAATGCACGCAGAACATCTTGCGCACACGTTAAAGCCCGTTCTGGCTTTCGAAGGAGTAGGCTGTTGCGTGTCAATAGGTACAGATGACAGAATTAGAGAAGAAAGAAAGACACAAGCAAAACCAAAACCGCATGCACACTTGTGTCGTGTTTAGACATCATCCTCAAAGCCAGAATACGGATAATTTTAATGGTGGGCTTAAACGATCGCATACGCCAACTCTCACAATTGGCCAACCTGGATTAGGAACGAACGAAAAAATATAGTGTAAGAAAAAAAGCCAGGTTATTAACAAAATATGCCAGTTTCTGTAATACACGTATGATCTGTGTAAATAATATGTAATGTACTGCTGCTTGCTATGTTAAAAGGTAAAGGTAAAAATGTCCCGTAGCTTATGTGGTCGTAGGGGAGCGAGGCGTCAGAGAGCTCAGCTTCTCTAGGGGCCAGCATGTTGAGGGCGGCGCCCATCTCCTCTCCCTCGCTGTTTTTACCTTCCCTGACCCTAAAGAGGAAAGGTACCCATTTACAGCTGGGTGAACTGGGGGATTGTACTGAAGCCAAGGCGCACAAACGGTCACCCATCCAATTGGTAACCACGCTCGAGGTTGCTTAACATTGGCTGGGGGAAAGCGAGTACTCTGACCACTGAGCTATCTCGTCCCCAATACACATATGACCTGTGTAAAAACATTGTTGCTGCTTGTTGACTATGTTAACTAATAGAAAAAAAAACCCATGAACTCAGTGGGTCGTAAAACATGTCGTTATATGATAGTGTGCAGTCATTGTAAGGTTGCTAGTTTACTGGGCTCTACAGTGATCCACCAAAACTTATCTCCATAATTTTTTTTTGTCATGATGCGAAACAAGCCGATCATAGTCATAGAGATTCAACTTCGATGATGGCTAGTGTAAAAAAGACAAGGATTCTGTGATGTTTCTGAGAGAGAGAGAGAGAGAGAGAGAGAGAGAGAGAGAGAGAGAGAGAGAGAGAGAGAGAGAGAGGCATGTGTGCATACAGGAAATCTCTCTCTCTCTCTCTCTGTCTCTCTCAGCAGTCACACTGTTATTCTATAAACAAATATATATATATATATATATATATATATATATATATATATATATATATAATATAGTATATATATATATATATATATATATATATATATATATATATATTTTTTTTTTTTTTTTAGAGAAGCAGTGACGAAGGAAGCAGGATGAATGGCCATTCTATTTCTACACACATAACGGAGATGAATCCCCAAAACGGAATGACGTCTTTACCTCATCATCTTCATGACTGTATGCAACACGGCACGCTTTGTGTGTCTTAGTGTAGGTGTGGCTGCCATCGATTTTTTTGTTTGTTTGTTTGTATGTTTGTTTGTGATGCTCACAGCTGTACTGTCATCATATACGTCATCACTTCGATGATTACACGCCGAAAGGAGATCTACAGACTGAAATAAAAAAAAACACCTCAACTGCTTGTGT
>JASPKP010004723.1:10000-17124 GCA_030674155.1 Stramonita haemastoma | reverse complement strand
TATCAGCATGAAAGCCATCACATAGACCTCTCTGCATCTGATAGACAAAAGTTTATAAACCACAATACTGGAACTGAATTCACCAACGTTAAACATTGCTGAAAGATCAACAGTACAGTTCATACCACGAAAGCAGGAATTATTCTGTATTTTTGTTGTTGTGGTTGCTGCTGCTGTTGTTGTTGTATCTGTTGCTGCTGCTGCTGTTGCTGTTGTTGTTGCTGCTGCTGTTCCTAGGCGTTCCTGGATTAACACCCTGCGGGTCACCCAAAATAATGCAACATGTCACTCATCCTTCGAATGAGTGTGAAAAAGCACGCAGAACATCTTGCCCACCCGCTAAAACCAGTTCCGCTTTCCAGAAGAGTAGGCGTCATGGTGTGCCGGTGGGAAGAGATGACAAGAATTACAAGACTGCCTCCACACTGGGACTGGATGTAAAAAAAAAGTGTTATTTCCTAATCCTAGAAATAAAAGAATAAAATAAATCAACCAAATATATCATCCATCTGGGAATCACTATTAGACTGTAAACTACGCACTGAATGAGAAGTGTCAGTGTAGCGTACGTACGGCTGTTTTCAAGTATTGGACCTTAATTATAGACAGCCATACTGTGACTTTTAACGATTTGTTTTCTTCGTTGATTGAAAAACCTAGGTTGTCACGCTAAAAGTTTGTCAGGGCCAAAGGCAATTAAAGCATAACATTATATAGAAATGTGCCTGTCAGTGTTGTAACGAATGATCAAAGTGTTTTTGACTTGACTTGATTTGACTAACATACCAAAGCGTAACAGGGTCTTAAAATATGTTGTTGTTGTTGTTGTTCATTCCCCAGCATAAGACTCTGAGGGTCACCCAGAATGTGCACTCTGACTCATTCATCCCACCTGGGAATCACTGTGAGACTGAAATTGCACACTGAATGAGAAGTTTGCGTGTGTTACTGTTTTTAAGTACCTCACTATATAGGCAGCCATACGCCAATTCCATATGATTTCTTTTACTCCTTTAAAGGAGAGTACAGGTTGTTATGTTGAAAGCTTGTCATGGCTGAAGGCAATCTCAACACAACGTTTTACAACATAACAACATTTTATTGTAGGCCTTGGCAATTAGCTGACATCAATAACTGACAGCCTGTGGCCTGAGCTTATCAAAATAGGCACTGGATTTCTGTTTACACCAATGAAATGACAAACCTTTTGACCGGGGCCAAATAGTCCTTCTAGAAATTAGAAATAATCATTTTCATAAGATGAATTCTTCTTTGATAACCATAATGTGGTTGTAATGGTTCAATTTCTGCGCAAGCTGCTGTGTCTTCAAAACTGACTGATAGACGGTTTGATAAATAAAGACAAATTGTGTGTGTGTGTGTGTGTGCGCGCGCGCACATGAATGTGTGTGCACATGCATGTGTGTGTTTGTGCGTGTGTGTCTGAGCGCGCGCGCGAGTGAGCGCGTAAGATAAAAGCGTGTGTGTATCAGTGCACACAGGCGTGTATATATCTTCAAAACTGACAGACAATTTGACAAGCACAAACACACACAGCGAGCTGAACCTATAGGTGCTGTTCATCACTCTCCATACTGTGTACAAGTGTAACAGCTGTCACCAAACAAGGACTGGGCTCCCTTTACTAACGAGACAGGGTTATGGCCTCTGACCTCTCCAGCTTACTTCATGTCAGAAAAGGCACGCAATGGTCCTCAGGAAGGTTGAAAGGTCATGAGGTTTGTCGGCAGTTTTGAAATATGTCAAATCTCTCTATATATTTTTTTAAAAAGTATTTTCTCATTGTGTAATTTGTTTCTGTAAAGTGTTAATATTTGTTTTATTCTAGTCAGTGTCTGTCTATTCTGTGTGTTTTGAGCTATCAATAGTTCTGTATGTCTTGTCTTTCTTTTTGTCCGTCTACTTGTGTTCCTCTGTGTGCGTGTGTGTGTATGTGTGTGTGTGTGCGTGCGAGCGTGCGTATATGTGTGTGCATGTGTGTGCGTGTGTGTCTCTACATTATCTCTGCCTCTATCTGTCCTTTTTCTGTGTGTAAATCTATATTCTCCTTTTCACCTTCAGTATCCGCAGAAATATATATATATATAAATATGTATATATATATATGTATATATATGCATATATATATATACATATATACATACATATATATGTGTGTGTATAGTATTTGACTTTGTCTACCTCCCACTCATCGTTGGGGTAAAGAGGTTCCTAAATAAATGGATAAGTATTCAGTTTATGTCTTCTCATCTTCTCCTCTCCTCGACTTCTCATCGTTGGTGGATGTTATTCCAGAAACTCCCGGCTGACAAATCTGAGTTAATGTGTTCTCTCTTTCATCTTACAGTCTTACAGAAGACTCAGGAGGTGTTTGTTCAGTGACTGACCAGCAGTACTAAACTGTGATGAGAAATAAACTAGTCTGATGCAGTGACAGAGAGTAATGACCAACATGTCAACTAACAGTTGACTAACTATGATCTGATGACATTAACGTTTAGCTGCTTTAAAAATAAAAGCTACAACACCAACAGGATTGATGACAACAGCAGCAATAGCATCAACAGCAACAACAGCAGCAGCAGTAATAGCAACAGCAACAACAGCAGTAGCAGCATCAGCAACAACAACAACAACAGCAGCAGCAGCAGCAGTAGCAACATCAGCAACAATATTAGTAACAGTAATTACAGTAGCAGTAGTAACAGTATATGGGTAGTATCAGCAACGTCAACAGCAGCAGCAGCAGTAGTAGCAATAGCAGCATTAGCAACATAAGTAGCCGAAGAAGAAGTAGAAGTAGTAGTAATGGAAGTTGAAAAAAAAGCTATGCTGGTATAAAAAATCTTTAAATCACTTATAGGCATACTGTTAGAAAGAGTAGTAGCAGTAGTAGTAGTAGTAGTAGTAGTAGTAGCAGCAGCAGCAGCATCAGCAGCAGCAGCAGCAGCAGCAGTAGTAGTAGTAGTAGTAGTAGTAGTAGTAGTAGTAGTAGTAGTAGTAGTAGTAGTAGTAGTAGTAGTAGTAGTAGTAGTACCGTAAAATCCCTAGCATAAGCCCCCCATCTAGCAAACGCCCACCCCCCAATTTGGGCCAAAAAATGTGCACAGGGGTAACTACCTAGCAAACGCCCACCCTGCTTTTTTCAAAGAGACTATGCTCACTTTTTCTTATTCTTTGTCCCCTCTCCTCACTCTCACCCATCCCCAACAAAGTGAATTAAAATTACATAAGGCTTTTCCACTGACGTCTTTGACTGTCAGTGACGTACCGGTACTTTGACGATGCTTCCTGATGGCCGGAAGTATGTTCTTGAATCTTTCTGTGGCATTTTTGCAAAATGGCGAAACCACAGTCTTACATTGTATCTTTCAAATTGGAAGCCCTCCAGTATCTGGATAACGAAGCAAATGGGAATGTTTCGGAGTGTGCCCGTGAATTTTCTGTGGATAGGAAGAGGATCAGGGAATGGAGTGAAAACAGAAATAGATTTGAACAGCAGTAGGGAAAAGAAACAAAAGACGGAAACAGTCAAAAGGACCAGTAGTTAGATCTGAACATGTTGACCAAGGTGTGCTGCATTATCTGGAAGATGAAAGATCTGAAGGCAGGGTATTGGAAACAAGGACCAACAGCGGAAAGCGATGGAACTGGCAGGTGCTTTCAATGTGGTGGCTTTCTCGGCAAACAGCGCCACTTGGTGTCTTGTCGATAGGGAACAAGCTCAAGCCAAAAGGTCCCTGCAGACTTTGAGGATTAACTTTTTCAGTTCGGAGGGAATGTTCTGGCCTTCTTTGCCTTAAAGTCCCCTTTTTTCTATTTTTACTTCACTTCTACCCACACAACCTAACATACATGCTTTCGGGGTTTGTATTCAATCAATTACACGGTTGAACACAAAAATTACTTTGTGCAAAGGGGTCTATCCCTAGCAAACGCCCACCCCCCAATTTTGCCCTAAATCAGTGCACAGGGGGGTGGGCGTATGCTAGGGATTTTACGGTAATAGTAATAGTAGTAGTAATAGCCGTGGTCTTAGAAGTGGTAGTAGAGGTAGCAGTAATAGTAGTGGCAGTAGTAAGAGTAGTACTAGTAGCAGCAGCAGTACTAGCAGTTGTAGGATGAGAAGGAAGAGGAGGAAGAGGATGAGAAAGAAGAGGATGAGGAGAAGTAGCAACAGCGACAGCAAAGCAGCAAAAGAAGTAAAAGTGTTATTAGTAATAGCAGTAGTATAATTGGGGATGGTTCAGGTGGTGGTGGTAGTGTTGATAACCATCAACTGAAGTAATGGGGACAGCAGCAACAGCAGTAGCAGTAGTAGCAGAAATGGTCATAAACTTTCAAAAGGTAAAGACCAAATATAGTAAGACCTTTGCTCAAAACAGTGAGCAGAATCTGCATCAAATTTTATGGTTGAGAATTTGAAATAGGACTGTATCTTTAGCTTTGTGCCGCTTTGCTTCCATACATGTACTAATACGTGATATGACTCTTCATGTGTATGTGCACTTGTATTTGCGTTTGATTGTGCGCACTTGCATTCATGCTTATTATTATTACGTGTGTAAATTCTTGCAAGTACAGGGCACACAACATTGCCATGTAATATGTGTACTCCAAATATGATATTTAGCATTACAATTTAGCACTTGTTTTCATCATCAACGGAAATGTTGGATGCCATCATTCTTGCAGTTGCTTTATCTCCAGCTCAACTCCCTGGGAGTTACCCAGAATATGTACTTGGACTCACTCATCCCACATGGGAACCACAATGAGACCCTAAGTGCACTCTAAATGAGAAGTTTTGCGTGGATGTTACTCTGTTCGTGTACCTCACCTTAATCATAGGGAACCATAATTATTCCGACTTCAGAGGAATATCAACTTAAATCGCAATGCACCAACCTCATTACATCAGTGCCACAAACCTTTCCCTGTGTATACACCATTCCAGTAATACCCCTCTCCAGCACACAAAGGAGGGTGGTTTTCTGTGGGCTTTGTGATTGTCCACAGGGCACTTGTTTGTTTGCCGTGGTAATGAGGGGCTGAGGGAGGGGGCTCACTGTCTCCATGGTCTGTGTGGCACCAGACTGTGGCCTCAGTGTCTCCATGGTCTGTGTGGCACCACACTGTGGCCTCAGTGTCTCCATGGTCTGTGTGGCACCCGACTGTGGCCTCAGTGTCTCCATGGTCTGTGTGGCACCAGACTGTGGCCTCAGTGTCTCCATGGTCTGTGTGGCACCAGACTGTGGCCTCAGTGTCTCCATGGTCTGTGTGGCACCAGACTGGCCGTTTAGCATCATTCCTCTCCTGCCCCTGTTCATGACACAGGCTGTGAGGAAGGCCTTGACTTTCCACTCTCCGCATGGGGGATGTTTTGTTGCCTGTGTGGGTGTGGCAGGGGGGAAAGGGGGCATGAGGATGGAGTGGGAGTTGGGAGGACGTTCAGGGTTGGGAAAATGGAGTTGAAGTGGAGGGGGTACATGGAAAGGGTGGTGGGTGGGATGTGTGTATGTATAATTATGTGTGTATGCATGTGTATGTTTGTGTATGTGGGTGCGTGTATATTTGTGTATATATGTGTGTGTGTTGAGCACATGCACGCGCACGCGCGCGCGCTTGTATGTGTGTGTGTGTGTGTATGTGTGCATGTGTATGTGTGTGTTTCTTTGTTCCACCCTTCTTTTTCCGCCTTCTCACTAACTCTTCCCCCATTCACATTTGTCCTATAGGTAGAACTATCATATATCTTTCTATCTGTCTGTCTATTTAACTCTGTCTACCTCCCACACAACTTCAGGCCAAAGACGTTCCTAAGTAGGTAGACAAGTATCCATTCCTGCTTTGTCATCATCTCTCTGACTAATGATTGTAGGATGGTGTTATTCCGGAAACTCAGCCACTGACAATATCTGAGTTTATGTGTTCTCTCTGTCATCTTACAGTCTTACAGAAGACTCAGGCGGGGTTTGTTCAGTGTCTGACCAGCAGTACTGAACTGTGATGAGGAATAAACTAGTCTGGTGCAGTGACAGGGAGTATTCATATACCTCAGCCAGTGCTTAAATAAATACGGTACTATGATGATGCTGATGTTAAACTACCATAGCGTAGCAACAACTTCAGCAGTGGTGGCAATAATACCAGCTATAAAAAAAACTGGAGTAGTAGTAATAGTGGCTGCTGCAATAGCAACTGCAGCATTAATAATGGTAATCCAGTAGTTAAAGTAATAATCGCAGTTGTTGCAGTAGAAGCAACAGGTAGTGGGGGCTGTTCTGATATAAATGATTGACTGGAGGTTGTGGTATTTGTAGTTGTGGTAGTGGTGATATAGTGAGACTATTAACAGTCGTTATAGAAGTAGTAATATAAGTAGCAACAGCAGAGGCAGCAGCAGCAGCAGCAGCAGTAAGAGTAGAAGTAGTAGTAGTAGTTAGTAGTAGTAGTAGTAGTAGTAGTAGTAGTAGTAGTAGTAGTAGTAGTAGTAGTAGTAGTAGTCGTAGTAGTAGTAGTAGCAGCAGCAGCAGCAGCAGCAGCAGTAGTAGTAGTAGTAGTAGTAGTAGTAGTAGTAGTAGTAGTAGTAGTAGTAGTAGTAGTAGTAGTAGTAGTAGTAGTAGTAGTAGTAGTAGTAGTAGTCGATATAACAGTAGTAGTAATAGTACTAGCAGCAGCAGCAGCAGAAGTAGCAGTAGTAGCAGTAATATAGCAGCAGAAGTAGCAGCAGCAGCAGCAGCAGTAGTAGTAGTAGTAGTAGTAGTAGTAGTAGTAGTAGTAGTAGTAGTAGTAGTAGTAGTAGTAGTAGTAGTAGTAGTAGTTGATGTAGTAGTCGATGTAGTAGTAGTAGTAGTAGTAGTAGTAGTAGTAGTAGTAGTAGTAGTAGTAGTAGTAGTAGTAGTAGTAGTAGTAGTAGTAGTAGTAGTAGTAGTAGTAGTAATAGTAGCAGTAATAGATATAGCAGTATCACTAATCTCCATGTGCCTTTGTCTGACAAAATCAACATATCACCAGCTTCAGTACTATGCACACTTCCCTGTATATGTTTCAGCAAAACAACAACAAAAGATCCAACCCTAAACATAGAGGGGAAAAGCAGA